>AWOL01S0019634.1:19557-36790 GCA_000715115.1 Nicotiana otophora | reverse complement strand
ACAGGGATGGTGAAGCTGCCAGGATCCTTAAGCTTTTGAGGAAGCTTGTTTTGGACCCTTGAATTGCATTCCTCAGTAAGTGCAACTGTCTCGAACTCAGTCAATTTCCTCTTGTGAGCCACTATAACTTTTATGTACTTAGCATATTTTGGAATTTCACGAAGTACATCCACCAATAGAATATTCAATTGAACCTGGCTCAACATAGAGAGAAATTTGTTGAACATGCGATCATCATTCTTTTTCTGCAATCTCTGGGGGAAAGGTGGTGGTGGCCTTGCAGCCTCCACTGGCTCTGAACCTGCATAATCTTTCTTTGACTCGTGTATTGCCTTAGGGATCAGCTCCCTCTCTGGTATAGGCTTGTCCTTTCTCTTCTTTGGCACTTCTTCTAGTTCCCTCTCATTTCTGAGTGTAACTGTATTAACTTGAGAGCTCTTCTCTGTATCACTGTGAAGAGCGCCTATAGGTCTAGTGTTTTGATTTGCTACTAACTATCCCATTTTCCTCTCAAGATTTCTGAAATCGGTCCTGAGCTGTTGATTATCAAGCAACAACTTCTTCAGCAAGTCATTCCTACTCTCTTCTATTTGTAGGGGTGGTTTCTAAGGTTGATTGAAATTTCCTTGGGGCCTATACTAGTTCTGATTCTGTTGATTTCCTCCCCATGAGAAGTTAGGATGATTCCTCCAATTTGGATTGTAAGTATTCCCATATTGTGCATGCTGATCCATTGCACCTCTGCCTTGTTGCCCCACATAGTATATAGATTCAGGATTCGTGGGGCACATGTCACTCATATGACTGTTACCACATAGTTCGCAGCAAATAGACATCTGTTGTACATGTTGCATCTGTTGTGTTTGTTGCATTCTCATTCTATTCATCTCTTTGCAAATTATGGTCATTAGTAGTGAAGTTATTTAGCAAGAGTTGTATTTCACTACACAGCCTTGCCATGCAACTACACCCACAAGCTGAATCAAGATTCATCTTTGATGCCTCATCTAGCCATTCAACAAAAGTGTGACCCAATACTTCATCAATCTGACAATGATGCGGGCAGTCTCTGAGTAGATCGTTATATCTTTCCCAAGCTTGACGAAGTGTCTCGCCATATTGTTGTTGGAACCCTAGAATTTGGCTCCTTAGCGACTTTGTCTTCTTAGTGGGGAAAAACTTGATTAAGAATTTCCTTGCTAGATCATCCCAAGTGTGGATTGAGGGGCTCCTTTTGCAACCATTCCTTAGCTTCTCCCAATAGTGAAAAGGGAAATAGTGTCAACCTGACATAGTCCTTGGAAATGTTCGGATAATTGTAAGTGTCCGTAATTTCCAAGAAGTTCTGAATGTGCCTCTGCGGGTCTTCATGAGATAGACCCACATATTCCCCTGTGGACTGAATCAGCTGTACCATGTACTGTTTGAGTTCAAAATGCCCCGTGATATCAGGCTTCACAATAGCCTGAGTCATATTTGCAAGATTGGGCATTGCGGCTTCTATCACCGCATGATCTTCATTACCTGCCATCTCTATTGGCTGTGGTTGAACTACAATGTCCAACTCTCCGTCTATTCTAGTTCTTGTTTCGACTTCCTTCCTCACTCTATGAAGTGCTCATTCAATTTCTGGATCAAAAGGAAGGAGGTTGTTTGCACTTCTACTCCTCCGCATTCAAGAGAAGATCCTGCGTTAACAAAAACAAGGCAAACTGAAAATTAAAGCTTGAACCAATACTTAATAAAAGCTTAACTCAGTCAAGTAGCTAATTTCTAAGTCCCTGGCAATGGCGCCAAACACTCGTTGCGACGNGTCCCTATATGGTTCATCGGGTACTGACAGGAGGAGCACTTATACTTGCAGAAATAGACGGAGAGATTTGGCCAAAACTGATCAACCCAGACGCAGTCAAAAGATACTACGTTTAGGATTGTTCGCACTTCTACACTTGATGTAACCGAACTACGCTTGACATGATTCCCGTTTAAGAAGGGATACGTAGGCAGCCCTATGGGTTCGGTCGCATCTTAATAAAATCTTCATCTTAATAAAACACACTCACACAAGTATACATGGTCGTCAAGTAATAGAGTAGTGAGTAAAGTATCGTTCCCACGAAGACTTATGATTAACTTTTGACTAATTCAAACTCAAATAACTTATCGATTCAAGCAATTTCTTACAAAATAGATGATTTTCTTGTTTACTACTTATAATCTATCAAGTAATGAAATACTAGAAATCAACCACAACGCTTAAATAGTTTCGCGTATCTACACTTGAGAACTAAAGTCCCTCAGCCTTCTTTAAGGTACCCTTTTCCCCCTTTTTCTCAATCCAATTCAGCTCTCTTATTTCCCACTAAGTAAATAACGACAACGTTTTATTTTCTTTTTCCTTCTTATATTCTTTTCAGCTGCGCCAGCAAAGTTTTTGTCGGATTAAGAAGCCAATCTCCTAGTACGTTTTATTACATCATGGTTATTCTTAAACTGTGTTTTTTAATGTTTTAAGTGGAAAACTGTTCGCTTATTGATTGTTTTTGGCAGATTCTTATGGGATTGCAGCGTCTAATGTAAATGTTGAATTTCACAATAGAGTGTACAGAAGTATTGAACCCGGGTAATCTTGTTCTTCTAATTACTTGGTGACTTTTTCACCCAAAAAGTATAATATTACAGGGTCACGGGTTATCTAACAATCATGTTGCATTATTAGCTTAAAATAACTAATTAATTTATCTGGATTGTTGATTGACACGATTGATATTACTCATAAGAATCTGTCGAGTCCTTGCTCGCCTATTTAAGCTAACTTAATACCTCTATGTCTATGGAATTAAGATTAACAAGAACGCATTTACAATTTTTGTATTGCAACCGAGCAAGGCAATTAGGTATATGTCTATCCTAATTGCGAATCTGTTCCCCGATGCCCGGGTTTAAGAACTTGCTCTATGTAATTCTATATGCAATCTAGAGTTCCCACTTTCGAGTTCAACTCTAGATTCATAGGTAGTATTTCACTGTTAGCTACTCAGCAAAATAATTAAAAAATAGAATTAAATAAACAACCCAATATGATAAAATCAACTTCGTCAAATTAAACTTCAAACATCAACATTCATGTATACCCATGACCCTAGAACAATAGGGTTCTTAGCCACTCATGTTCATACAATCATTAAAAATAATGTTTTTAAACATAAAACCAATGAGTACTAGGAAAAGGGATGGAAGAATTGATCAAATCCTTGCTTCCGAGTATTTGGCGCCTCCCTCTTCTCTCTAAATCACGTCCTCCTCTTCCAAAATAGGTTTAGGTTGGCTTTTATATGAGTTGGGGCGTCTAGGGGTCGAAATAACCGAGTCTTAGTAGAAAAAGGACACTTTCCCTTCTTGAGCATCCAGGGCAGCATGGGGCGCTGGCCCTGGCACTCAAATATTTTGGCTGCTTTAAATTGTGCCACAGCCAGCGCCCCACGCTGGGTGTGGCCCTAAAATCTCACTTTTTGCAATTTTGTCCCGATTTCTCTTCAATTCGCGCCCTTTCGTCCCAAATTGCATCCGAATGATCCCTACACATAGAAATACCAAATGTAGCACAAATAATCATATTAAACATCTCAAATCGTCGAGACATGAGCAAAATGTGAGGCGATATATATCATAATATGCATACATTAAGCCGATTATCAATATATCCAACTATCTACAATTACGAATCTCATGGATTCCTCTACCTGAAAAGTATTTGATCGCAAATGTCACAACAATCATTCATATCCTATTTACTAGTAGCAAACACTTAGACAAGCTTACAATGAACATGACTTAAAGAATGACTCCCCATCCCACAACAAAAGTCACATTCTAGCAATTGATTACATGAAAACTCACTAGCCACTTCAATAAGAGAAGAAGAAATGTTTAACTCATTCACAAGTCTCTTCTCATAAAATTCATGCCTCTTTCTACCAAGTTGGAAGACATAATCATCTATGTCATACAAAATTTCAAAAGGAAGAAAATTACTCTTGTACTTTAACTTAGATATTACAAATAATGACTTGATGTGCATCAAAATATTATCATACACAAAAATTATAAAGTCACAAACATAAGAAATAAGAGTATAATTTATTACCTCCAAAAATACCTTGGGTGTTCTAGAAAGGCCAAGAATGCAAATAAACCAATTATACATACCNTAAGAGTATAATTCATTACCTCCAAAAATACCTTGGGTGTTCTAGAAAGGCCAAGAATGCAAATAAACCAATTATACATACCGTACTTGGACTTATTTGCCAATGGAACATCACCACCTTGTATGTTTTTATGAAATGGCTCGAACTTAGCAATGCTTTTAGGCAACTCCATGTCATAAACATGTATATAAGAATCAAAATAGTCAAAAGGTTCAATAACAAAGAATTTAACCAAGCTTTTATCTTCCACCATTCAACAAGAATAGATATCGCCAAATTCATGTTGGAATCCAATTGGATCTTTTGCCACAGTCTTTTGCAACTCACCACCCATTTCAAAATGTATTTCAACACGTGGCTGCATAAAGTTTCTAGAACTAAAACAAGAAAGAGTTAATTGGTTAGGAAGAAAAGAAATGTTTTTCTTGCTTACACTCTCTTTGGCTTTTATCACAAGACTAACGTTTTCCTCACCCTTAGCCTCTTTTCTCTCACTAAAGAGTTTTTCTCTTTCTTCACTCAATCCCTCTTGTTTTTCTCTCTCTACCTTATATACTTTCTTTTTCTGATTGCCTTATCTCTTTTCTTTTTTCTCTAGATCACTCTTTACCTCACTTGACATCCCACTCTTTTCATTCGAGTCAAACTCTCCTTTTTTCCTCTCTTGGAATGTCAACATGCACTCCCTTATTCCTTTCATTCTTTTCTCTCTTATGTTTTTCCACATTTTCTTTAACAATCTTTTCATCTTCACAAATTTGTGAGGGAGTCAAAGGCCCAAGAATGATTTTCTTCCCATTAACCTCAAAAGAGTATCTATGTTTTCCTTACTATACGAAGCACTTTTATAGATATACCATGGCCTTCCCAACAAGATATGAAAACTATTCCTTGGAATAACACCACACGAAATCACATCCTCATACCTTCCAATAGAGAATGAAAATAACACTATTTTATCCACCTTTACTCATTTCAACATGTAGGGTTCAATAAGCTCAACACAAGGCAAGTTCAATTTCACAACCATATAAGTTCTAATTAAGTTATGGGCGTTGGGGTGACGCATATGTTAGGTGACTGGCATGTGGGTGTGAACTATGTTAATCATAAACCGGGTTGATATTTTTACTGTGTTGCTTTCAAGTCGCATGTTATCTGTGTAATTGAGTTCTGATTCATGTTAAAAATCATGTTTAGGCTATGTGCTAATTCGATTGAGACCTAATGACGCTATTTATGTTGTTTGAGTTATATGCGTTAACAGTAATTTTACACTCAGTCGTGGTTCTTTGCTTGCATATCATATCTCAGTCTATATTTATCATTCATTGTTACATCACATGTTATCATTGTTGGGCTGAGTGCTGTGAGATTGTGAGCCCTTGATACTTGAGAGATTTATGATTGAGGTGGGCCTTAGAATCGTGTTGAGAGTGTTATTGTTGATCGGGTTGTACGCCGCAGCAGGCCATGTTGGCTTTATTACTAATATTATTATGTGGATTGGGCTCCATGGCACATCAGGCCTTATTGGCTTTGATTAGCGCTTGGGCAGGATCCACCCATGCGGAGTCTGACATATCAATAGTTAGCGCAGGCACAATGATATGTACATGTGCATTGGCGAGGGGCATTGATTCCATACACTTGTACAGTGATGAGTGATTGCATGCGTATGATGAGTGGGCATTTGAGACAGGCAGATTGAGTATTTTGAGTGTGAGAGTACTTGGGAATATCACTATGAAATCATTCATTTGACATGCATATTTGACATGTAGGCATAGAGATGTACCATTCCTCATACTAGTTGTAACTGACTTGTTCCTATCAGTTTTGGGCTTCAATTGTTGAACTTTAAATCATGTCTAAATTTTTGTAATACGAACAAGTCGACTATGTTAATTCCTTTGAGTTATTTATTGTTATTGTCATTATTATACTTGTGTTGTCATTACATTGGAAGTTGACTGTCTTCTTTTGAGCTCGTGACTACTTTCAGCCCAACGTTAGTCCTATTACTTATTGAGTACAAGGGGTCAATTGTACTCTTACTACACTCTGCAATTCATATGCAGATCCAGGTGCATCAGCACACGGTGATCGCTAGATCCGTGCTAGTACCTCCTTAGAGATTTAAAGGGTGCTATGATGTCAACATGCCTTGACTCTCTTTTCCTTTATTTTCTTCAGTACTATTCTATTACTTAGACAGTTCTACTAGGGATTAGTTTATGTTTGATACTCAGTAGTGCACATGTACTCATTGACATCGGTTATTGGGATGGTTGTAGAAATGTTTCAATTATGTTTATCAGATACTTATGATATATTCAAATGATTATCATATTATGAGATTGTTGGCTTGCTGGCAAGTAGTATTAGTCACCATTGCGACTCTGGTGGGTGTTAGATCGTGACAACTTAGTATCAGAGCACTAGGTTTCTTAGGTGTCACGAGTCATGAGTAGTTTTAGTAGAGTCACGAAGAATTCTGTACTTATCTTTTAAAGTCTACCGAACTACTAGGAAACTTCACTTTATTGCATTTACCCGCTCAATGCGGTTGTATGTTTCTCCTCCCAATTTCCTACTATTCTCGATAACTAGCACAGTATGGTTGGTGTAGATAGGGTTGCTTCCATACCCGTGAATAATTACCTCTTGATGATTCATCTCAAACTTCACAACCTATTGCAGAGTAGAAGCGTCCTCCCCATCAAGGTGTATCCATGATCATACCGATAACAAGTTGTAGGTGGCGGATATGTCTAGCACTTGGAATTCGACATCAAACCAGGTCGCACCCATCTGAAGATCAAGATTGATTTCCCCAGTACTAGCTCTCTGATATACATCAAACACGTTAACATTAATGCTTCCCATTCGTTTCTCATGCGGGCCTTTTTAAGTCTTTTCAAAGTAGTCAATCAGCATATGTTCAGGCATGAACCTCCATCTATCAAGTCACAGGCAATGAGCTTGTCTTCGAATTGCACAGTGATGAGAAATGCTTTGTTGTGACTCAACCCTTCCGGCGGTAGCTCACTTCGTGGAAAGTAATTTTGTGACTCTTCAGTACCTGTCCTACCATGATAGCCATCTCCCCACTAGTGATACTGCTAGGTACATAAGCTTCACTTAATACTTTAATCAAGGCATTCTTGTGTCACACCCCGACCTCGGGGAGCGCGACCAGCTCTCAACCTAGATAACCCGGCCAAACAAGCATTTACAATGTCTTCTACCCGAACATACCCATGTATAAATAGAAGATATATTCTCATGAATTAGACTGAGAAGATCATGGGAACAACACCAAATTAATTACCAATAATTACGCCATTTATAAATCTCCAAAATAATACATTACACATTCATAGTTTAGGAGTGGAACACTTGATACAATTACAACATTACTAGTTTGACTTCCTTATAACCAAGGTACAAACCGCACTATGTCTACGGAGCCTCTAATAGATACAAAATGAGTAGCGTGGTAGTGTAGGAAACAAGGCTCCGGCTATACCTCAAAACAATATATATATAGGATAGGATATACAAGACCCCGAAATGAAGGGGGGCTCACAAAGTCAGCTGAGGAGAGGGTGTACGGCTATCACTGATCAATACCGCCTGTTGTGAAACCACCTGCATCCATTAAAGATGCAGCACCTCCAGCAGATGGGACGTTAGTACATATGGAATAGTACTAGTATGTAAAACTAAACACACTCTCAATAGAATGAGTAATAGTAAAATGAGAAGGAAACATGAAATCAACGAGAGCCTTAAACAATATTAAAGCGCCAACTTAAGAGAAAGATACATTTCAGGTAAGTTTCAATATGTTGATGTTGGGAGATCTTTAGTACCAATACACTACCGTGCTTTTAGCACGTAGTTCGATCTCAGCTTGATCAGGTAAGCTGTCTCACCTCGAGACATCCAATCACAACACCACCCTGTGCACGACATGGCATCCGATCCACGCTCGATCGGCTAAGCCGTCTCACCACAATTCTGTTTGGGTCAACATCATATCAAATCTTGCTAGCAATAATCTCATCTCATTTAAGGATAAATATCTCAACACATCAATCTCATCCCATATAAGGGGAAAACAATCTCATCAAATCAACACGGGGATATAGCCCTCAATCACTCCTACACTGGCATGTGTAGTTTTGGGGTTAGCTTATTTTGACCTACGCTTCCTCGGTAACTAAACGATACTCTCAAAGAATTTATTATTTAAAGGATTTACAACTGACTTCATAATATTTCACACATCTTCCCATTTCATTGGCACTAGTGGCCATAATTGTAATATCATTCTCGGCACGTCGACCATATTTCATATTTCATACTCACCTCTATAACATTTAAGTGTTACCATGGATTATCATCAATAAGTGAATTTCAAATCAAGACTTTAAGTACACATATGAGCAAACGAAGGTCTTAAAGACATTGAGCTTCTCTTCCACAACTAGGTATACTAACTTGAAATTAAAACATGATTTTAAATCACATCACCTTTTGTACATTGATCATACTAGATTATATTCTCGGAGGGAATAATGATATGATAGGAAAACTTGGATCACATTTTGAGTGCATACATCTTTCAACACAAGACTTATTTTAGAATAATGAATTTTATTAGGAAGGACTCATAACATGATAAATAAAAAATTGAGCCAACCATAATCGCAACTTACGAGGATATCATGCAAATCGATTCTACAAAGGAGTTTAGTCAATATACCTCACTTGTGCTTCCTTACATTACTACAATGATCCATGAATACTTGCGACTTCAATCTATAAGAAACATGACAAATTTGAACCATAATTAGGAAGATATTCGGGGTTTCAGCTCATTTGAGCATTTTATCAAGCACTAGGTGTGCATTGAAGTTTCAAGGTTCTCCTATGGTGGATTCCTCAATCCCACACCCAATGTTTACCCATTTGAGCTCAATAAACTTACCACCAACCTTGATGGTACATGCATGCATAAATAATACTCAAGAATCACACTTATCATTACCTACTATTAGTCCAATCCCGAAGTTGAGGGCTAGAGAGTCGAACCTTACCTATTGGATGAAGACCTTGCAATTTTTACTTGTTGAATTTCAAAGCTTGAGCAAGGGTTGATGAAAAAAGTACTCTTGAGCTACCACCCAAGATGTCATTAGTGCACCCGGTATTCCATGTGTCCATGTTGAAGAAGGTAGTTGGAGATCCATCCGATATCATGCCGATTGAGACCTTTGAGGTTAATGAAGAATTTACATATGAAGCAATTCCAGTTGCCATTCTTGATAGACAAGTTCGAGAGTTGAGAAATAAAGAAATTGCCTCCGTGAAAGTGTTATGGCGAAACCAGCAGGTTGAAGAGGCCACTTGGGAGTCCGGGGAAGAGATGAAGAAGAAGTATCCTTACCTGTTTGAATAGTTGTGTAATCCCTTTTTTATGACCTTGCCACCGATGAATTTTGTATCAGTTGTACTGTTAATGTAAAGGTGTTCCTTTTGACTATTTATTGTTTACATGAGGCCATGGTTGGTATTGTTATAAGTTATGTTACATCGTTGTATTGTGTACATGTTTTTAGGATGTTATGCTGGGGCTCTCTGACAGGTGGATAGGCCTAGTTACAAAGGAAACTCTGGCGAAAGGTTTTGAAAGTTGGAGAGTTAGTTAAATTTGGGGCTGCTGGTGTGGGGCATGAAAAAACCTGAGTTGCATAAGGTGCTAATAGTGGACCCTGATCCTCATTTGACGACGAATGATCTTAAGTGGGGGAGGATGTAAGGCCCCGTAAATGTTTTCCTAAAAACTTGGATTTTGTGATGCAAAAGTAGGCGTAGAGGTTAATAATAGTAGAAATTCTTCGTGGCGAGCTTGCGAGCCGTGGTTTGGACTTTTTTTTGGATTGAACAGTGCGCTGGGGATTTGAAGGAAAATGTTGGACAAAAGTAGGCATTGCTGTAGCCCATTCTACAGCCGCAGAACCACTTTGCGGACCGTATACTGATCGCAGAGTGAGGTAGGATTTTGGGGCATTTGTTATGTCAATTTCCCTTCTTCTTAGAATCGAATCCCACAGTGATCATGAAATTGGTGTAAGTCCCAAATTGATCATTATAGAATTGGCTATTCCTAATGTGTTTGTGTTGAAGGATGTATGTTCAATATTTATTCTAAATGCTTCATCATGTTATCTTGCCATTTGAGGATGTGTTCAAAATGTGGAATATGTGTTAGAATCGTTAAGATTTCATGTCAAAATCAAATAAAGGTTGTTATGCCAAATTGTATGAAAAGTCAATATGTGCCTAAGATTCCCAGATTGCTCATATGTGAATTTAATGTCATGAATGGGAAACCTTATAATCTTTGATAATGATAAGTATGTTTGTATGTGGAAAGGAGAACTAGAATTATGAAATACGGCCAAATGCCAAGAATTCCTTTATAATTATGGTCACTAGTGCCAATGAGTTGAAAAGATGTGAAATAAGTATGAAGTGAGATGATTGATTGAAAAGGTAATGTCTCGGGTGAGACGGCCTAGCCGATCAGGCCGTGATCGGATTCCATGGCGCACACATGGTGGTAACTGTGCTGGCAATTATGATGAAATTGTGGTTATGGTTGATGTCTCAAATGAGACAACCCAGCCTAGCGGGTCGTGATCGGACTCAGTGTAAGAATACGGTGGCATTGTGAATTGTGGAATTTCGGCACTAAAGATCACCCAACCTAATAACATGGGAATTGACTTGAAAACTTATATGATCCTTAACTTGATGTTTTAATATTATTTGAAGCTCTTATTGAATTCTTGATTTTTCCTCATGTATTATTATTCATTCTATTGAGATGGTGTTTAGCTATACATACTAGTACTATTCGACAGTACTAACGTCCCGTTTGTCGGGGGCGCTGCATCTTTAAATGGATGCAGGTGGTTCCATAACAGACAGTGTTGATCACATATAGTGTTGCATCCTCTTCTCAGCGGACTCGGGGAGCCCCATTTCATTTCGGGGTCATGTATTGTAACTTTTGTTTATATTGTGGTCACTTTTTGAGGTATAGCCGGGGCCTTGATGCTGGCACCATCTTTACACTCGTTTGTATCTTTAAAGGCTTTGTACACACTATGTGGGTTGTATATGAGTGTTGGGAATGTTAAACCAGTTATGTTGTGTTTGATCACTTGTACCACTCGAACTATAAGAATTATGTATTTTGAGACTTAAAGGTGCAATGGCTAATGAAACGATCCAGTATTGTATGTATGAACTCCCTACTGTATAATTTATGAAATCATGTCTTTACCTGATCATAGGTTAGTTGGTTAGAAAGTATCTAACAGGCTTGCTCGAACGGGTTCACTCGGTTGAGCACCGGTCGCGCCTCCCAAGCATGGGGCGTGATAGTGTACCTCTGTCACTGATCAATGTCTCCTGCTATAGAACCACCCTCATCCACTAAAGATGCAGCTCCCCCGGCAAAAGGGACGTTAGTACCGTCGAATAGCACTAGTATGTATAACTAAACACCCTCGCAATAGAATGAATAATATTACGAGGAGTAACAATCATAAAATCAATGGAAGCCTCGAACAATACCAAAAGATCAAGTTAGAACCACATAAATATTCAAGTAAATTTCCATATTTTTAAGTTGGAGATCCGTAGTACCGATGTATCGTCGTTCACAATACCATTATTCACAATACCAATACCTACAAACTTTTAGCACGTAGTCCGATCATGACCCAATCAGCTAGGCCATCTTAATAGAGAAATAAACCACAATCACTCTCAATACCAATACCACCGTACCTTTAACACGGAGTTTGATCACGACTCGATCGGCTAGGCAATCTCATTAGAGACATCAACCACAATAACAATTTCCAATACAATCACCACTATGTGTGCAGTATGGCACTGGATCACGACCTGGACGCCTAGGCCATCTCATTCGAGACATCAACCTTTTTATATCAGTCATTTCATGTCATACTTCTTTCACATCTATTCATTTCATTGGCACTAGTGGCCACAATTATAAAATCATTCTTGGCACTTGGACGTATTTCATAATTCAAATTATTTTTTCACTTTCAAACATCATCATCATCAACAACAACAACAAGGATTTTCAATTCAAGACTTTAAATACTCATGGGAGCAACTAAGAATCTTAGGCACATAGAGACTTTTCACACAATTTGGCATAACAACATTCATTCGAACTTGAGTTGAAGTCTTAAAATGTTCAACACGTATCCCATACTTTGAACGCATCCTCAAATGATAAGATAATATGATAAAATCATTTGGAATTCATATTGAACATATATCTTTCAACACAAGCATATTCGGAATGGCCAATTTTATAATGATCAATTCGGGACTTACACAAATTACACAAACACCATGAGATTAAATTCTAAGAGAAGAGTTTAGCCAACATACCTCAATTGGGCTTCCTTAAACTCTAAAATGTTCCGGAATTCATAGCAACTTCAATCTATATTAGAAATATAAAAAGCTGAACCAAAATTAGGAAGATGATCATGGTTCTAGCTCATTTGAACATTTTATCAAACACTAGGTGTGCATTAAGGTTTCAAGGTCCTTTTATGGAGGATTCCATCATCCCACAACCCATTATTTACCATTTTAAGTTCACAATCTTCCTACACCCTCTGATAACTCATGCGTGCAAAATAAACGACTCCCATACCCAAGAATTATCTTGCTAGTTACCCATTTTTAGAAAACTTTCGAAATGCCATTTGTTATTATAGTTCATCCATGTGCCCATGTGGGGTTTATCTGAATTGGGTAGTTGATAATACAGGGTATAATGGGTTGGGTTAATGAGATTTCATGTTTATACCATGTTGCCATGTCTATTTCTACAAGAAATTGCAAAATCTAAGTAGAAAAAGAATGCGTGTGCGTAGTTTGTAAAATCTACGACCGCACTTGATATTGTTTCTTCCGCAGTTTAGGTGTTTTGGGCTGCACTTTAATTGTGTGGACCGTAGAAATCTTAAAGGGGTCACACTCAAAAATGTGCGGACCGCAGATGTATTCTGCTACCGCAAAACTGCCTCTATACTATAGTCAGAGAGGGGCTTCTAGGCCTTTGATGTTTTTGATAAATGTGTGTCCGCACTAGTAATTGTGCGGTTCGCACTTTCTATCAGCGGTCGCACATAAAAAATCTACGGACAACAGATCTCAGTTCCAGTAACCTGTTATGTTTTACGTAATTTCACTGTGTCAACAATATTCTCCCTTGCCAATCATAAGTCTTGCATATGTCAAATGATGAGTTGCAACTAATAATTTTCTTTGCTTTGATACAGGCAATGGTTCGATCACACCGTGGTGGTGAAACTACAAAATGAAAAGGTGAATCTTCAAGGGGTCGAGGTAGAGGTACCTTGCCCCTTGGCTAGCCGAAAACCATTAGGAGGAAGCCCATAGCAGGTAGACGGAAAGGTGCAGACCTCTCCGAGTCTTGTTCCTATGTCCTATCTAGGGAATCTTTGGAGGGAAACTCATCCTATATTCAGGGGGAGCATACGCCAACACAGTCTAGGCCATAGGGAATATTTCAGCTCATAGATAAGGCCTCCTCATCTCACATCACTTCTAAGGGGTCAGAGAGTGCTAGCCAGACCTCTGATCCAGTAGCTGACCCTGACACAAATGCACAGACTGTATAGGATATCCCCGATGATGTTAGAGGGGGAGATGATACATCCACGAGTGTGGAGAGATTGAAGAAAAAGGAGATATGGGAGGTTAGGTTCGTTAGCTTGGCGGCCTTCAATGACTTCCGTATGTGGTGGCCAGTATGATCCTTGACACTTGAGCAATAGTTTCCCTTAAAGGATTTCGATAAATACAACCCAACAATGTTGAGGAAGTTCAGAGCAAGAAAGGGCTGGATGTGGTTTACTGAGAGAGTTGAAGGTGCCAAGGAGTACCTCGTCCGAGAGTTCTACGCAAATGTTTTTCTCATCAAGAAGGGGATGAAGGTGACTAAATTATGCAACCTCAAGATGAGGTTTGATCAGCACACGCTAAATGCCTACTTGGGGGTTTGAGGACTTGAAGCTAAGGGAGTACCTATAGAAGTGTGCAACGAAAGAAAAAGTCCGACCTTGGCTAACAGAGATCTTAGCACCACCAGGGCCACCACCACCATGGATCACTGTTGGGGTTCCCATTTAGCGAAACATATTGATCTTTGAGGTGAAGGGGTGTTAGACCTTTGTTTGTAACAGAATGGATCCGTGCCAGAATGAGACTCATATTCCTCTTCCTAGTGTTGTTCTTATGGCACCTATCATGGCCACAAGCCCAATTAATGTGAGTGTCGTGATGTCGGCCAACATTTCATTGGTAGCACAACATACCAACATGGCCTACCCTTGTCCGAATGCTATCATAGAGTACCTCACTGATGTAAAGTTAGATCTAAGATCATATGACACCAAGGTGAAGCCGAAGAATCCATTTGACTGGTATTTGTTGATGGATGCGATAAACCCAAAGAAGAGAGCTCAGCCTTCTACCACCATAGGCCAGTCTGACGAGCCGAGAGTGGTACTCACCGAGACAACTGACATTCCATCTACCTATGTTGAGCCCTCTTCTAGTGCTACTACTATGCCTCTTCCACCACCCTCATGTCTTACCACAGGACCTAGGGCAGCCCCTGCTACAGCTCTGAGGCCGGTGCCCATGATTACAGCTCCATTATCCACTCTACGAGTCTTCAATACATTGGCATGTCTGTACAACTAAATTCAGGTGACTACTTCAAAGTTGTCTGACATATATAGTATTAGTGCAGCATAGTCATCTATACAGGTACCACATGTCTCCTATGATCTTGATGAGAAGTTAAAGAAGATTCTGGATAACCAGAAGATGATCATGGACACTATGGTACATCACAAGTCAGTTATTCAGGAGTTGGCCAAAGAAGTGAATAAGATGAGGAAGTCTCAGGCAAGCAAGAGATCGTTTGACAAGCTTAGGAAGGAGGTGACCAGACTTATGACGGTTGAGGATTTAGCCTTTGATATGTTACTTGACCCAGACCAGTCCGTCCTAGAACCTTATGCACCATCTGCACAAGTTGCACTAGCTGGCGAGGTTGATGAGCCACGCCTTACTGTCTACACTACTGAGGTAGTGCGTGCGGTGTTTGCCACTCCCACCCATCCTAGATATGATGATGATGATAAATTGGTTGACCTAAAGGGAGATGATGTTGCTGGGGACACTAAGATGTGCAAGGATCCATAGGGAGTTTTTTGCGCCCTCTCTCTTTTCACTCTTATATTTTTAAGCATTGGGGACAATGCTTACTTTTATTTGGGGGTGGGGGTGGAGTTTATTTGATTTGAAATACGACACATTTTGGATACATTTGGACTGTAATAATTTAATGATTCTGTTCCTTTGCTTATTTGTAGTTTATCTATCTTTAGTGGTGATTTTTCATTAGCTTCTTTAATTTTCCACTTCAGTTCTTGTTTTGTTAGTAGCATCTTCTTATGTTTTCGTAAATAATAAGCCTTTGGTTTTCTTAATGCCACGATTCTTTCAAAAGGTAGTTTTTGTGTGAACCGGGTGACCCGTCCCGAGGATGGATGGCGTGACAATATTCATAAGGGAGTAAGTTAGTTTATATATGTTTAGGTAATAATAATAGTAATAATAAAAGGCGTAATCAAGTTATTCTCGTAAAAAGAGTCATTCATGCTTCATTTGGTACCAACACACTGAACTATGTGCTTATGGTTTGAAACAAGGTTTTTGAAAGAACATAGCTCAAGTTAGTGACTTTGAGACTCTTGAGTTGACTTTGGTAATCATTGAGTGGTTTATTGGACCATAGTGATCTTTAACTTGACTGTGGTCATTGTAGTCTCTCGACTCTATCCTCTTTTACGGTTTAGTTAAGTTAGGGGTGAGGTGATCTTTCATTGCTACTCCAAGTACATGTGCGAATGATCTGGAACTTTTTTCAAATGTACTTCAAGGCGGAATCCTGAGTTTTCTTCATTTGGGAAATGATTGTAAGCTTTCCTTGGTCCGTTTGAGCTTTCTATTGCAAAAAAATGTTGTTATCCCTAGTCAACCCCCTTTGAGCTTCTAGCCTTTCTCATTTGTTAACCATAATATTAGCCTTTATCCGTTTTGTCGTGATCCTCTCTTGGCACTCGGACCTTCCTTAACACTCTTGTGAAATAAGTGGCCTATGGCATAATGAGGGAGAGTTGAGGAATTTTAAAAAGGTATTAAGGCACCAAAAAGACAAAACAAATGATTTATATGAAAAGAGAAGGCAATAAAAGAGAAAGAACAAAAAAACAAAAAGAGAAAATGCAAGAAAGATAATAAAGGAAGGGTTGATGGATTCAAAAATAGGTAATGATCCCTAACATGAGCATCGTGGGAGAAAAAGAATGAAATGCATAAGAAAGTGTGATGTCAAGTCTCTCTAGCCCCCAAGAAAAAGAGAATGCCTCTAAAAATTAGTAACTGAGAGACATGAAATGCAAAATATTGAGTGCTTAAGGAAAGGTGCAACCACTTAGCCATATGGTATCCTACCCCAATCCAAACTCCTTCATTACAACCCGAAATAAGTCCTACTTGATTTTGAACCGAGTAAGCTTACATTAGTGGTGATGTACACCAAGGGCAAGCCTATGGTACTTGAAGCCGCACTTGTGACATTGTAATGCGAGATAAGAGTAAACCTTTCATTGATCTAAAGATTGAGTGCTAACCTTTATAGTGAACTTGGCAAATGGAAAGTAGAGGAAGAAAAGTTTGGATTCCACCATGATCTACAGAATAGAAAAATAATCCTCGATGAGTAAAGTCAATTCTTGAAGCTCAAATAGCACATTAGAACTATAGGTGCATGATATGTGAATGGTCAACTT
>AWOL01S0019634.1:3127-13448 GCA_000715115.1 Nicotiana otophora | reverse complement strand
TATGGTTCTTGTCGGGTGAGACAACTCAGAGTTTGAGCCTTTGTCATTCTATTTTCTCACATGTGATGAGGACATGAGCTAGAGTTACTGATGACCCTGCCCCCAGAGCTGGTGTTTCTGGAGGCCGCGGTAGGGGCAGAGCAGAGGCCGAGGAGGAGCACGTGCTATAGTTAGAGCACCTATTAGAGCAGCAGTTGAGGAGCCGTCAGTAGCTCCTGCTGGGGGACAGGAACGAGAGGTGCCTATTGTGTGCCCCCGGACTTCAGGAGACCTTAGCACAATTCCTGAGCATGTTTGGTACATTAGCTCAAGCGGGGTTGATTCAAGCTGCACCAGCTACTTCACAGACCAGGGGAGGAGCTCAAACTCCCGCTGCCCGCACCATAGAGCAGCAAGCTCACATTGGTCAGGTACCGGGTGTGGTGCCGGTGCAGCCAGGTTTTCCAGTTCAGCCAGTGATTAGGGCTGCAACATCTGAGGAAGAATATCTTAGACTTGTAAGGTTTAAGAAGTATTACCTTCCTACCTTCAGTGGTTTGGCTTCAGAGGATGCACATAGTTTCCTAGAGGAGTGCCAACATTTTCTCTGCACCATGGGTATTGTGGAGACGAGTGGGGTTGTTTTTACCACATTCCAGCTTAAGGGAACGACATATCTGTGGTGGCAAACGTACGAGTTGGGTAGCATGGTCGAGGCAACTTTACTCATATGAGATCGATTTTCAGAGCTCTTGTTGAGGAAATATGTTCCTTAGACTCTTCAGGGTGCGTGTCACGTGGAGTTTGAGCAGCTGCGCCAGGGCACTATGTTAGTGTCACAGTATGCCGTCCAATTCAGTGATTTGTCTAGACATGCACCTTCTTTGGTTTCTAAAGTTAAGTCCACAGGTTGCTTGAGGGGCTCAACCATGATATACAGTTTAGCATGGCTCGAGAGTTGGAGTCGTATGTTCCATTTTAGTAGGTGGTAGATATCGTTCGCCATCTAGAGGGCATGCAGGACTAAGAGGGAGAGGACATACGGGTTTAGGAGAGAGAGAGGTCAGGGAGGCTAAGAGGCCTTGNTGAGGAAATATGTTCCTTAGACTCTTCAGGGTGCGTGTCACGTGGAGTTTGAGCAGCTGCGCCAGGGCACTATGTTAGTGTCACAGTATGCCGTCCAATTCAGTGATTTGTCTAGACATGCACCTTCTTTGGTTTCTAAAGTTAAGTCCACAGGTTGCTTGAGGGGCTCAACCATGATATACAGTTTAGCATGGCTCGAGAGTTGGAGTCGTATGTTCCATTTTAGTAGGTGGTAGATATCGCTCGCCAACTAGAGGGCATGCAGGACTAAGAGGGAGAGGACATACGGGTTTAGGAGAGAGAGAGAGGTCAGGGAGGCTAAAAGGCCTTGTAGACCTGGAGGATCTACTAGTCCCTATTTTGGAGGCAAGGTACGCCATGGTAGAGGTTTTGTGGGTTAGTCTGTTTAGTTTTCAGTTCAGGCTTTGCACGGTGCTTCAAATATCCATGGGTCTCAGAGTGCCCGTGTTGGATAGCTTCAACAGCCATGCCAGCAGAGAGGCTGCTGTGAGTGTGGAGATACTAGCCACATGGTGAGAGATTGTCCCAGACTCCAAACAGTTGTGTCATGGTGGGGTTTCCAGGCTATGCTTTATGCTCGAGTTGCTGATATCACTACACCGCTAGCTTGGGGTGTAGGTCAGGCCGGTAGAGGGCGCCCAAAAACGGGTGCTCGATCTGTTGATGTACTTTCTACAATAGGTATGAGGCCACTGCATCTGATGATGTCGTACAAGTATGGTTTTGATTTGTTATAGAGGAGCATCATTCATATTTTGTTTTGGTTCTGCTTATCGGGGTTAGTCCTCCTATATTGCTTCACATATGGGTGAGTTTCATGATTTTGTACTCTACTTATGTGTTTACCCATGTTGGGAGAATCTATTGTGGTAGCACGTGTCTATCGTTTTGTTTTATTCATTATTGAGAGCTATAAGACTAAGAATGACTTTTTGTTACCCATTATGGTAGGTTTTGATGTGATTTCTGGGTGGTTGGATACGATTTGTGAATTAGATGGTCTACCAGTGTGGGAGTTCAGCATGCGTTATGACCTTGCTAGCGAAATTGAATTAGTTAAAGGTTTCAGTTTGTATGATGTGTAATCTACTTGCGATTCATAGCTGAGGATGGGATCCTCGCATTTCCATAAGGTTTGTTATGTTTGGGCCGGGCTGCGTGCCGTTGTGAAGTTATATTAGGATGAGATCCTTGTGAGTTGTTCGTATACTTTGATTCTCCCTTGTGGAATTAATTCGTAGTATGCTACTAATAGGGAGTTGTGCTGGTCGGGCTTGTTTGATAGTTCTTTCATGTTGTTCCCTCGTATATTCAGTCATATTCATGTTGTGCTTATTGGGGTTTAGCTTGCGAGGGGTGTGCCCAAGTGGTGTTGGGTGTGACTTGTTTATTTGAGTGAATAACCATGGCATCTTCGTCCTATTGGTATTGGAGGAAGGAAAAACCTTTAGTTCAGGTGGTGTTATCGGGCTTACGTGGATTTGGGATGACATGGTGTCACCCGTGGGTGTATGTATGGTTTGTTCACTTAGAGATTGATGACATCGGAATGATTCTTGGCTCGGTCGAGGACAGACGTTTGTATAAGAGGGGGAGAAGGTAACAACCCGACCGGTCATTGAGAATTAGCATCCCGTTTGCCAGCTTAAGGTCTCGAGCAGCTTCGTATTATGTATTATGACTAGCGTGTGTGGTGCAGTTTGGATTTCGGATGATTCGAGATAAATTTGGAAGAAGGATTCTTGTTTTAGAAGTTTAAACGGTAAGAGTTGACCGGAGTTTGACTTTTGTATAGACGACTCTGAAATAGCATTTTGATGATTCCAATAGTTGTGTATGGTGATTTTGGACTTAGGCGTGCATCCGGATTTGGATTTTGACGGTCGTAGGATAATTTGAAGCATTTTGTCATAAATTGGAAAGTTGAAGTTTTGGAAGGTTAATAGGTTTGATCGAGAATTGACTTTGTTTATATAGGGCTCGGATTGCGATTCAGAGAGTTGGATTAGATCCGTTACATCATTTGAGACTTGCATGCAAAATTTGACGTCATTTCGGGTTGATTTGATGTGTTTCGGCGCGATTTGTAGAAGTTGAAAGTTCATAAGTCTATTAAGTTGCATTTGCGGTGCGATTCATATTTCTGATATTGTTTGATGTTATTTGAGGCCTCGAGGAGGTCCGCGTTATGTGTTGGGACTTATTGGTATGTTTAGACGGGGTCCCGAGGGGCTCGGGTGAGTTTCAGATAGGTTTGGGTTCTGTTGCGCTCGTTTTTTTATGTTTCGACGTCGTTTCTTCAAGCATAAATGCTACCACATTAAGAAAATGACCTCCAATTGCTGTTTTGATTGAAGCATTAGATATGTATTGTAAGTACGGAGCCATAGCAAGAACATTGTTGAATTTGGACATCGTATGAGCGAGTTATGCTAATTTTAGTGTCGGAGAAGAGAGTTGTTGGTGGTGCTTCGCATATGCAAAGTTGCGTCCGCATCTGCAACCCCGTAGGTGCAAAAATTGGTCCGCAAATACAGAAATTATAGCGTGCTGACAACAGGTGCGGAGTTTTGGGCACGGAAGCGAAATTCCCTGTGTATTAAAAAGATGTGACTGCGATTATTTAGTATTTTGAGAATATCTTGAGTTCTAGAGCTCCGATTGAGGTGATTTATTTGGCGTTCTTCTCGTCTTTTCATGGGGGTCGGTTTAAAACTATAATTTTTGTATTTTAATATTATTACATATGTTCATTTTTGAATTAATCCACTTTTTGATTGGACATTTGGGAGTTTTTATCAAAAACCTTTTCTGAAGAGAATAATTGGGTTTTGAACACCGGTTCGGAGTCAGAATTGGATGAATTTAGTATGGTTGGACTCATAATTGAAAGGGTGTTCGGAGTTTATTAATTTTTATGGGTTCCGAGGTGTGGGCTCGGGGTTGATGTTTTGGTTGACTTTTTAATATTTTTTAAAGATTGAAGCTTTATTATCCGAAATCGTTCACTATGAGTTTTGTTTATGCTTTGAAGTTTTTTTTGCTAGATTTGAGCCGTCCAGAGGTTGTTCCACTCGAGAAGGACATCTTAGAGTAATGGTCTAGCTTCTTTGAGGTAAGTCTCTTGTTTAACTTTGTCTGGGGGAAATTACCCCTTAGGATTTGAGTCATTTGTAATAATTGTGTAATGTGAAGGTCGTGTACGCGAGGTTACGAGTATGTACTCGGGCTTATTTGTGGAAATTTGACCGTTTATGCTCTTAGGTTCTTATGTTCATTAGATGTGAAGTTGTTTTAGTATGTTAAATCCCCCATTTACTAAATTTACCCTTACGCGTCTTATTTGGAATTAATTGATTCATGTTTTACCCTTTTTGCCAATTAAACGCTTATATTCCTTAATTGAAGATATTGCCTCTTTATTGCCATGCTATCTTTTCTATAATTGCTTATCCTTATTTAAAGTTATCATTATCCTTTCCGTAATTGCTTATCCTTAATCGAATTCATTATTATCTTTTACGTAATTGCTTATCCTTAATTTAATTTGTTAGTATCTTTTCCGTAATTGCTCAACCATAATTGAGGTTTTGTTATTCCTTTCATTGTTGACTTATCCTTATTTAGAATCATTGATTCATGCTATCTCTCTTATCGTCGAGTTGTAGTTATGTGTAAATCATTGTTGTATGCTATCTCTCCCCTTGTTGAGCTATCTTTGTTGAAACCATTATTCTCTGTTGTCTCTTTCATTGTGAGCTCATTCGTCCGTTTCTCTGTGTTCTGAAGTTCTTGTGTTGATTTACTTGTCGTATTCCTGTGTTATTGTTGTTGTTGTTGTTGTACCGAGTATTGTTGAGCCGAGGGCTATGCATGGTTGTGGTATTGAAACTGTTTTGAGGAAATGTTGTGGCATATGTGCACATGTTGTGAAGTTATTTTATTGTGTTGTTATGCTTTGGCACACGTGGTATTGTTGAGAGGATTGCCAGGGTGTTCGCACATGAGTTGTCCGTGCTGTTGTTACTATTGATATTTGCACATGCGACGTGACAAGGCGGGCTATATATGTCGGTTTGCGTATGTGGCGAGACAAGGTGAGAATATTATTATGTGCTTGTGGCGAGACAGTGTGGGCATTTACTTTATTATTGCACATGTGGCGTGACAAGGTGGGCTATGTCGGGGAATGATTGCTGATGACTTGTGATTGTCTGGGGGCGTTGTTATTGTTGTTATTTGTGTAGTGGTGTGCATACCCTATGTGAGTTAGACAGTGTACATTTTGTGGTGATCGTTTCTTATGTGCCATTCATTGTCTCTACTCTTGCTTGTATACTTGAATTGTGGTAGAACACTTGTACAACCATACACATAAATAAATCACCCATATCGGTTTAAGAAGATGAATCCTGATGTAATTGACCATTTACAGGTACTCCCGTGTACTCGCCTTCTATGTGAGAGTTATCATGTAGGCACATGAGTTGTCCGTGCAGTCTGATGGTAGGCTAAAATCCCGTATTTTAGTCGCTTATCACACTCTAATTTACTGCACTTCAATTGAGTTTGAGCTTTAATCGCTAGTGTTTTGCACTAATTGCGTGGTTTATGCCTAGTAGGAGTGATTCCAAGATATATAGATATTATGGATGAAATCGAGCTATTTGGAGCTTTGAAGTCTGTGTAAAAGCCCAGGGGATTAAGCCGGGATCACGTTCGGGGGTCGAGAACCACATCCGAATTTCAAAACGCAAGGATAAAGATTCACTCTAACAAAAACACACAACCGCGGTGCGTGGGGCGCCGTGTGGGACGATGTGGCTGCCCAAATTCTTCCCCAGTCAATTTTGCATGCTCTCTGACCAATCCCACTACAGCCCCGCCTGGCGCGTCGCCCCATGCGATGCGCCTATGTAATGTTTACAGAGTTGGAATCCTATTTTGCACAAGAAAAGGTGTTTTTGTCTGGGCACGACCCTACTAAGTATAAATACATGTAAAAATGTTATTTTTAGGACTTTTGACACATCTTAGAACTAAGGAAGCCAAGGAGGAGGTGGAGAAGCATTCTATATATTCAGTTAGAGTTCATGAATCAGTACTACCAGTCTTGGGAGGTTGTATATTCATATTTATTCCGCTGTTAGTTTTGGTTTCTTATTTAATTCAAAAACAAATGGCTTCAAAATGTAATAGAAATCGGCTTACCTAGTCTTAGAGACTAGGTGCCATCACGACGCCTGTGGTGGGATTTTGGGTCGTGACAAGTTGGTATCAAAGCTCTAGGTTCATAGGTTCTACAAGTCACAAACGAGTCTAGTAGAGTCTTGCGGATCGGTACGGAGATATCTGTACTTATCTTTGAGAGGCTACAGAACTGTTAGGAAATTTCCACTTCTTTAATTCATGTCGTGCGGATTTGTTGATTGTGGAATTTGAGCTATTGTACCTCTATTCTCCCAAAGATGGTGAGGACACGTGCTACTAGGTTAGCTGAGCAAGCATCCGCACATACTGCTAGGGCTACAATAGGACGGGGCCGAGGTAGAGGCCGAGTAGAGGACAGGGCACGTGCCGCGACTAGAGTACTTGCCAGAACAACCGTTGAGGAGCCACGAGTAGCTCCAGTTGGGGGATAAGTACCAGAATCACCTGTTGTTACCCCCGAACTTCAGGAGACTTTAGCAAAGTTTCTAAGTATGTTTGGTACATTAACTCAGGCGGGATTGATCTCTATTGCACCAAATGTTCCGCTGATTGGGGGTGTAGCTCAGACTCCTACCATAACTCCAGTGCAGCAGGTTCACGTTGGTCAGGTTCCGAGTGTAGTACCTGTACAACGTGTTATTCTGGTTCGGCTTGAGGTCAGGCCAGAGGCATCAGAAGAAGAACAAAAGAGACTTGAGAGGGTTAAGATGTATAGTCCACCTACTTTCAGTGGCATAACTACAGAGGATGCCCAAGGATTTCTAGAAAATTGCCACCGTATTCTCTGCACCATTTGCTTTTGTTGTGTGCACGTTTCTCTTTTTGTCCTTTTTATTGTTGTTTCCTTCGAGCTGATCATGGACTTTGAGCCGAATAGCCGGGGGCCGTATTGGTCCTTTTATATAGGTCCATGTTCCTTAGTTGGAGTGTGGCCGAGGTCCGATAGGTGTTGTTCGAACTTGGTCAATCTTAACCTTTTATTCATTGATGACATCCTGGTGTACTCTCGTAGCCAGAAGGAGCATGCCCAACACTTGAGGATTGTATTACAAATATTGAGGGAGGAGAAGCTTTATGCAAATTTCTCCAAGTGTGAGTTCTGGCTCAGTTCCGTAGCATTCTTGGGGTACATGGTGTCCAGTGAGGGTATTCAGGTGGATCCGAAGAAGATAGAGGCGGTTCAGAGTTGCCCTAGACCGTTCTCAGCTATAGAGATTCGGAGCATTCTGGGTTTGGTTGGTTATTACCGTTAGTTCGTTTAGGTTTTCTTGGCTATTGCATCGCCCTTGACCAAATTGACCCAAAAGGGTGCTCCATTCAGGTGGTCAGATGAGTGTAAGGAGAGCTTTAAGAAGCTCAAGAGTTCTTTGACAACAACTACAGTGTTAGTTCTGCCATCAACTTCAGTTTTTTTCACTGTGTATTATGATACCTCGAGGGTAGGTATTGGATGTGTTCTGATGCGGAAGGGTAGGGTGATTGCCTATGCCTTGCGCTAGTTGAAGACCCATGAGAATAACTATCATGTTCATGATCTTGAGTTAGTAGCCATTGTTCATGACTTGAAGATTTGGCGTCATTATTTGTATGATGTTCATTGTGAGATCTATACTGATTACCGGAGTTTGCAGTATCTTTTGAAGCAGAAGGATCTTAACTTGTGTCAACAGAGATGGTTAGAGCTTCTTAAGGACTATGATATCACTATTATTTAACGCCCGGAGAAGGCCAATGTGGTGGCTGATGCTTTGAGTCACCAAGGCAAAGCGTTCGGTGAGTTTAGAATATCTCCCAGTAATAGAGAGACCCTTGGCATTGGATGTTTAGGACTTAGCGGGTCATCTTGTCAGATTAGATATTTTGGAGCCGAGTCGGGTATTGGCTTGTGTGGTCTCCATGTCTTCTCTTTATGACCGTATTCTTCAGGACAAGGTTCAGCGAGGTAATGCAAGAGATGTGACTATTGGTGATGATAGCGTGTTCTGGATGAAGGGCCGGATATGGGTGCCCAATGTAGATGGGCTCCGGGAGTTGTCTCTTGAGGAGGCTCATAGCTCGCTGTATTCCATCTATCCGGGTGACGCGAAGATGTAGCATGATTTGACACAGCACTATTGGTGGATGCGGATGAAGAAGGATATAGTTTGGTTTGTGTCTCGGTGTTGCAACTGTCAGTAGGTTAAGTATAAACATCAGAGAACGGGTGGCTTGCTTCTAAGGTTAGAGATCCCAGAGTGGAAGTGGGAGCGGATCACCATGGACTTCGTAGTTGGGCTCCCACGGACTTCGAGGAAGTTTGATGCTATTTGGGTTATTGTGGATCAGTTGACCAAGTCCGCACTTCATTCCAGTTGGCACTACTTACTCTTCAGAGCGGTTGCCTGAGATTTACATCCTAGAGATTGTTCGCCTGCATGGTGTCCCAGTTTCCATCATTTCAGATTGGGGCACTCAGTTTACATCGCAGTTTTGGAGGGCTATGCAGCGAGAGTTGGGTAGTCAAGTTTAGTTGAGCACAGCTTTTCACCCTCAGACGGACGGGTAGTTCGAGATCACTATTCATATATTGGAGGACATGTTACACGCTTGTGTCATTGACTTTGGGGGTTTATGGGATCAGTTTCTGCCACTCATGGAGTTTGCATATAATAACAGTTATCAGTTGAGCATTCAGATGGATCCGTACGAGGCCTTATATAGGAGGAGGTGTAAATCTCCAGTACGATGGTTTCAGCCGGGTGAGGCTATGCTCTTGGGTACAAACTTGGTCCAGGATGCATTAGATAAGGTGAAATTGATTTAGGAGCGGCTTCACACGGCGCGGTCTAGGCAGAAGAGCTACGCGGATAGGAAGGTCTGTGATGTGTCTTTTATGGTTAGGGACAAGGTTTTGCTGAAGGTATCACCCATGAAGGGTGTTATGAGGTTTGGGAAGAGGGGCAAGTTGAGACCCCGGTTCATTGGGCCTTTCGAGGTGCTTTAGAGGATAGGGGAGGTGGCTTATAAGCTTGCCTTGCCGCCCATCTTGTCGAGTGTGCTTCCAGTATTTCATGTTTCCATGCTCCGGAAGTATGTTAGCGATCCATCCCATTATTTTAGACTTCAGCACGGTTCAGTTGGAGGGTGATATGACTTATGATGTGGAGCCGGTGGCCATTTTGGATCGGCCAGTGCGAAAGTTGAGGTCAAAGGACATAGCTTTGGTGAAGGTGTAGTGGAGAGGTCAGCCTCTAGAGGAGCCCACCTGGGAGAGCGAGCGGGAGATGCGGAGCAGATATCCACGCCTATTCGAGACTCCATGTATGTTTCTAGACCCATTCGAGGATGAATGCTTGTTTAAGAGGGGGAGGATGTAACGACCCAGCCGGTCGTTTAGAGAGTTATAGCCCCATTTTTTCCATTCCTGCTTCCTTTTGTGCTTTTCAGCTATTTTATAATATACCGGGTTAATTGGTTCGGGTCTGGAGTAGTTTCGGAGTGGATTGAGACACTTAGTCTCTTATTTAGAAGCTTAAGTTAGAAAAGTCAACTAAATGTTGACTTATGTGTAAACGATCTCGGAATTGAATTTGGATGGTTCCACTAGCTTCGTTTGGTCATTTTGGACTTGGGAGCGCATCCAGAATGTTTTTTGGAGGTCCGTAGTGGAATTAAGCTTGTATTGGCGAAAGTAGGAAATTTGGCGATTTCGGTCGGCGGTGGAAAATTTGATACCGGGGTCGGAATGGATTCCGGAAGTTGGAGTAGGCTCATCGTGTCATTTTTGACGTGTGTAAAATTTGAGGTCATTCGGACGTTGTTTAGTAGGTTTTGGCGTCGGTTGTGAAATTCGGAAGTTTAGACGTTCTTAGGCTTGAATCCGAGGGTAATTTTGTGTTTTGATGTTGTTTTGAGTGATTCGAAGGCTCGACTAAGTTTGTATGTTAATATATGACTTGTTGGTATGATTGTGTGAGGTTCCGAGGGGCTCAGGGTGATTTTGGGTGGTTAACCGATTGTTTGAAGTTGGAAAAATACAGTTGAA
>AWOL01S0019626.1:18334-35985 GCA_000715115.1 Nicotiana otophora | reverse complement strand
CAATAGTGAAATGCCACTCTTATATCCTCATAATAATAACTCAAATCACACAACAATTTACAAAAACAATTATCACTACAACACAACACAATCAATTCCTATCACAATTTGCCCGATGACCACAACCAACTCCAATGATATAGTAAAATTAATAAATTTCTCAAAAATAGCCCAAGGCTCCACACAACATATATAAAACCTGAAAACAATCAACAGAGATGGAAAATACTCATCATAGGGCAACACCTTCATTAATCCAAATTCTTGATAACTATATTAACGCCTCTGTTTAAAATTATTTCATTAATTATTTGCAGATGAAAAATCTATATTATAATTATTTCCAGGAAATATAAAAATCAAATTCCGATCCAGGAAGTTGGAGTAGGTCCGCAATGTCAATTATGACTTGTGTGCAAAATTTGAGGTCAATTGGACGTGGTTTGATATGTTTCAGCATCGATTGTAGAAATTTGAAGTTTCGTGTTCATTGAGCTTGGATTGGAGGGTGATTAGTGTTTTAGTTGTTGTTTAATGCGATTTAAGCGCTCGACTAAGTTTGTGTGGTGTTGTAGGATTTGTTGGTATATTTGGTTGAGGTCCCGGTGCCCTCGGGTGTAGTTTGAATGCTTAAGGGATAGAATTTGGACTTATGCAATTGCTGAAGCTTTGCTGGTTTCTAGTGTTCTGCACCTGCGGTGGGGAGACTGCAGGTGACGGATCACACATGCAGAGTGAAGGGCACAAGTGCGCTTTTGGTCAAGAAGGTTTATGAGCGCAGGTGCGAGAAGGAAGCCGCATCTGTGCATCCGCAGATGCGGAGTGATGGTTTCAGGAGTCGTATGGGCGGCCTGGGTGGGGGTCACAGATGCTGAAGTCAAACCGCAGGAGCAGGCTCGTAGGTGCGGCCCAAAGCTCACAGATGCGGTCCAAGCCATTTAAGTCATTTTCGCACCTGCGATGGATTTCCCGCAGGTGCGGTTGAAGGCTTGGAGAAGCGAGTTTACTGGGCAGAAAATAGGATTTCGAGGGTTGATTTTCTCATTTCGATTTTGGGACTTTGAGAGCTCGAATTGGGCGATTATTTGAGGGATTTTCAAAGAAAGCTTCTGGGTAACGATTCTTAACTCCTTTATGGTTATATTCCACTAATATGTGGTTGATTTCATTATATAATTTTGGATTTGGATTAAAAATTTGGGGAAAATGGGAAGAAGTTCTTCAACTAAGATTTTGGGTTTTGGTTGAGATTTTGACATCGGATTTGGACAATTTTCATATTTTGTGACTTTTACCTGATTCCGAGACGTGGGCCCGGAGAAACCTTTTGGGGTCATTTTCTAATTTCTTGCTTTAGCTTTGATTTCATTAATTAGATTAATTACTTATAGTTGTATTTATGGTATCTAATTGATTTTGACTAGATTTGGGCCATTCGGCGTCGGATATTCATGGAAAAGGCATTGTTACCGATAGATTGCGCATGGTTCGAGGTAAGTGGCTTGCCTAACCTTGTGTTGGAAAAATCCCCTTAGGATTTGGTACTGTTGTGATATGTGAGCACCGTGTACGTGAGGTGACGAGTACGTACACGAGCTATTTGTTGTAAAACACGATTTATTTTACTGAGTAGTAATCTGTTTTTCCATTAAATTGAGTTATACAATTTAAATGAGTATTAGTCTGTTTTCATTCATAATTGAGCTATTCTAATATGCGTAGCTATCCTGTTTAGTCTAATATCGCATGTCTACGTGCTTTAACTGCTTATTTGAACTCTGTGAAGCATGCCTAGTTGACTTCTTGCTCTTCCTTGTTCTTTATTAGTATAACTGTAGAGATCTTGTTGTTAATTGTTGTATTTATTGGATTGAGTTGTGTGTTTATTATTGAGACTACGAGGCGATTTCCTTGGGAGTTCTCCCTACATATTTACTTTTGAGACTACGAGGCGGTTCCTCGGAAGTTCTTCCTGCATATTTACTTTTGACACTACGAGGCAGTTCATTGCGACTTCTTCCTACACACATTTACTTTTGAGACTACAAGGCGGTACCTCGGGAGTTCTCCCTGCACATTTACTTTTGAGACTATGAGGCGGTACCTTGGGAGTTCTCCCTCTACATTTAATTTTGAGACTACGAGGCAGTACCTCGGGAGATCTCCTCGCATATTTACTTTTAGGACTATGAGACGGTATCTCGGGAGCGGCCCTGTTGTTATCACATTGTTTGTGTGTTATTATTTCTCTATGAATTCCTTTCTGTTAAATTCTCCGTTTTAGTTCATTTTATTATATCTTCCGTCTTGTTATTATATCCTAGTATGGCCGGAACTGACCTCGTCACTACTCTACCGAGGTTAGGCTTGGCACTTACCAGTTACCGTTGTGGTGTACTCATGCTACTCTTCTGCATATGTTTTGGTGTGCAAATTTGGGTGTTTGTTATCAGCCGCATTACCAGTGAGTCGAGACAGCTCTGGAGACTTCAAGGTATATCTTCCGCGTCTACAGACCTCAGAGTCGCCCTCTATTCTCCCCCGCGTCAAACACTTCTTTTATTTCCTTTTATTAGACTCTAGTGTATAGAGATACTATTTCCTTTTTGTAGCTTCTGACTCATGATGTTCCGGGTTTTGGGAAAGCTCTATATGTCTAGCGTTTTGGTTATTGTACATGCTGAGCGGCATTATTATTGGTTATTCAGTATCTTTTGCGGTTAGTTGATAAGTTTTGCTTCCATTATTGCTTGAATTGACCTACGGACCGCTCAAATCTATTTAAATTAAATGTATAAATTCATTAAAATTCATCGGAAACAATTTCGGATAATAAAATGTCGACTTAGAATTTTATTCTAAAAAGTCAACCAAAAGTCAACGAGGGGCCCGCCTATCGGAACCCGATGTAATTTTCACAAAATCCGAACACCCATTCTGATACCAGTTCTACCATAATAATTGTATCGAATTCCAATAACAAATCGTCCTCCAAATCTTGATTTTTCGTTTTTTGAAAGGTTTTTACAAAAAACCCTATTTACTCCATTAAACTCGAATTAAACGATGAATATAACTATAGATTCATGAAATATAATCACTTTCAGATATAGAACACTTACCCCAACCAAGCTTGTGAAAACTCCCTCTAGAATCGCAAAAAACCTAGCTCCAAAAATCCCAATCAAAAATGACGAAAGGACCATTTTTGGTCCTTAACATTCTGCCCAGTTTCGCACCTGCGAACGAGTCGCTGTATCTGCGGAGCCGCTTTTGGGAGCCAAAACTCACTTCTACGGAAGTACACTGCCCAGTCGACCCTCACATCTGCGGAAGACTTTTCGCTGCTACGAGAAACGTAGGTGCGAGGCCATGGCTCGCTTCTGCACAAAGGGCCGCTTCTGCAATGGCCAAGCGCAGCTGCGCTTGCACTTCTGCGGCCTTCTTCATCAGTTTCTGCCCAGGTCACTTCTGCGTTGCAAATCCTCGCTTCTGGGATCAAATCCTCTGCAGAAGTGATTGCACCAGCAATCAAAATTTCCAGCAGTCTTCTTCAAGTCCAAATTGATCCGTTAACCATCCAAAATCCACCCGGGGCCCTCGGGACTTCAACTAATTATACCAACATGTCCCAAAATATAATATCAATTTAGTCGAGTCTTCAAACCACGTCAAACAACACCGAAATTACGATCACACATCGAATATAATTATGAATTATCAAATTAATCTACAATGACTTCAAATTTTGCACGCGAGTCATAAATAACGTAATGTATCAATTCCAATTTTTGGAATTTAAATCCGACCTCGTTATCAAAAATTCAACCTTCGGTCAAACTTTCCAAAAATTTTCTATAATCCATCTTTCGCCAAAATGCGTCGAATTGTCCTACGGACTTCCAAACCCAATTCTGGACACACGCCTAAGTCCGAAATCACCATATGAAGCTATTGACATCATCAAAATTCCATTCCAGAGTCGTTTTCTCAAAAGTCGAACTCCAGTCAATTCTTTTCATTTTAAGCTTCAGACTGAGAAATATTCTTTTAATTCAATTCTGAATCTTCCAAAAATCAAACTTGAACACACCCACGGGTCATAATACATATTACAAAGCTGCTCGAGACCTTTAGTCGCTGAACGAGGCATAAATTCTTAAAATGACAAGGTCGAGATTAGGAAGTCGGACCTTTTCAAGGTAATACAGAAACATAACGTGATGCTCACAGAGTTTGTGTCTCGGTTCCAAATGGAACGGATGGATCTACCACTGGTCGCCGATGTTTGGGTCATTCAAGCTTTCATTCAAGGAATCAATGTACGAAGATCAGTGGCTTCACAGCAGCTGAAGCAGAACTTGATTAAATACCCAGGAGTTACCAAGGCCGATGTACATAATCAGTATCAATCGAAGATTAGAGTCGAAGACGACCAGCTGGGGCTCCTTACGGGTCCGTTTATCCTATCAGGACCGTCGACAGAATCAAGAGGGAAAGTGATCGAGAATCAAGGTTGAACTGGGATCAATACCAACCATATAATGGAGATCGTAGGAGCAACGAATCTGGGCGAAACCCTGTACGAAGTGAAAGGAGAAATGACCGAGGTCAGAGCTCTTGAGGGCTCATGAGCAAGAATGGCTTCGACGGGCATACCAGACCTAAGGAAGCACCACGATTATTAGAATATAACTTCAATGTTTATGCAGCCGCCATTGCATTCGCTATCGGGCGCATCAAAGATACTAAATCGCCTCGACCTCTGCAGAATGATCCAGCCTTGAGAAATCCCAACCAAATATGTAAATATCATGGCACCCATTGCCACAAAATGGAAGGTTGTAGATAGTTGAGAGAAGAAGTAGCCAGTTAATCAACGAAGGGCACCTTCAGGAGTTTCTGAGTGATCGACCTAAGAATCATTTCAGAGACAGAGATTCCAACAAACAAAACAAACAAGAAGAACCTCAACATGTCATTCACATGATTATTGGAGGAGTCGATGTTCCCCAAGGTCCAGTGTTAAAATGCACCAAGGTGTCGATCACAAGGGAGAAAGGAACTGGGGATGACGTACCAGAAGGAACCTTGTCCTTCAACGACGAGGACGTAGAAGGAATCATGCAACCCCATAACGATGCACTGGTAATATATTTACTCATGAATAAGACTTGAGTTAAACGTGTGTTAAATGATCCAGGTAGTTCGGCCAACAACATTCGATCAAGGGTCGTAGAACAGCTCGCCCTACAGGGCCAAGCTGTGCCCGCAGCCGGAGTGCTAAACAGATTCAACATGGATTGTGAGACAACTAAGGGCGAAATAACTTATCACTACCCAAAATCCCACCACAGGTGTCGTGATGGCACTTAGTCTCTAAGACTAAGTAAGCCGATCATAACAACAATTCAAGCCATTTTTTAATATATATACAAAAATTGAAACCAACAACGAAAATAATGATACAACCTTCCAATACTGATAATACCGAGTCATGAACTCTAACTGAATACATGAAATGATCTCAAGGAAATCGAATATATAATACTGTTAGAATAATAATTGATAGTATGATAAAATGGAAAGAATCCAAGGGACTGCGACGACTAGGCAGCTCTACCTTGAATCCCTGTGATCACACTCTAACTCTGTCCGAGTCTGATATCTCCAATACCTGGCTCTGCATAAAAATGTGTAGAAGTGTAGTATGAGTACACCACAGTCGGTGCCCAGTAAGTATCAAGGCTAACCTCGGTGGAGTAGTTACGAGGTACAGTCAAGACACTCACTAATCAATTAACATGTGCAGTGTAGTAGTATATAATAATAAGAGAAACAAATAGCAATGATATAAACAACAAGACAACAAGCAGACCATAAATATTGCTCAAACGAATAAGGATCACAAATTACAACCAATCAATCAAGTCCTTCAAATATGCGTCTTTGAAATGTAAGTACTTCAAGTATAAAGCTTTCAAATATATGTTTTTTCAATAAAAACCCTTAGAATATAATCCGTTCAAATAAATATATATTTCGAATATACTCCATTCAAATAAATATATTTCGAATATAATTCTTTCAAATTAATATCTTTGAACTATAATTCTTTCCAATAATATTTTTGAATATAATTCTTTCAAATAAAAGTCATCTCGTGATACCTCATTTCATAATCATAAAAATACGGGTCTCAACCCACTTTCATATTTTCGCGGCACTTCGTGCCCATATTTCTATCACAACTGCATGGACAACTTACGTGCCAAAAATATCAATATATAACAATTTGCACGGTCAATGTATTTTAGAAATAGTTTGAGTGAAGAAAAATGACATTTCATTTAAATTAAAGCATCAGATAAATACTGATTTAGATGTAAAACTTATTAATTTAAAATATAATAGTAATTTCTTTTATTTAAAACAACTCAATCATCAAAAATCAGTAAAAACCAAAAATATAAATCTTTAGAGCCTCGTACTAAAAATCCAAAGCCAACACAATATAACAAGGAGCACAAAACACATAATAATAAAGTCAACTAGTACATCACGGAAGAAGACAAGAATTTACATATCACGTAAAAACAAAATAACCAAAGGCAAGTGCAACCATAGAAATTTATCAACAAAAGGACACTCCCGAAGTACTGCCTCGTAGTCCCAAATCATATATAAATTTTACCAAAAGGGCACTCCCTAGGTACCGCCTCGTAGTTCCAAAATTAAATTCACAATTGTTCCTTATATCACTGCGGGAGCCTTCACATTTAGTCTTAAAAATCATTTGTTTTCCTGAAATAGCATCTCGTGTTTTTGCCCACCTTATCACACCGCATGACTTCTAGTAGTTCCCCTACTAGCCACGCATATCAAGCCCACCTTATCTCACCGCATGCGTATCAACATCCTGACCTTATATCACCGCATGCGTATCAATATCACAAAATTTCACAAATCGCACCTCAAGTGCCCAAATATCACAGCATACCACAACTTCCACCTCAAGTGATCACATATCACAACATATCATAAATTGCACATCAAATGCTCAAATATTATAATATATCACAAATTGCACATCAAGTGCTCAAATATTACAATATATCATAAATTGCACATCAGGTGCTCAAATATTACAACTTGCCACAAAAATCAACAATACATAATCTTTCCACAATAAGAAGCCGACGACTCGACCATAATGCGCCCATAAATCTTAACAAAAATATTCGAGAGTGAAAAACTCACAAAATAATATTTCACAATTTAGCACTTCGTCTCAATATGATTTACGACCTTTATAACTCAATATCAACTTCAACAATGTGAACTGAAAAGTAATTCATCAAGGAACAACGCCCTTTTTAATCTAATGTTTTTTGGAAAATAAATTAATACCTCCTTTAATTATTTTATAAATTATTTGCAGATGAAAATCTATAATAAAATTATTTCCAAGAAATAGTAACTCAACAAAACACAGAATTCACATAAAAGTCAAGTGGTAATCACACCAAATTATCATATAAAACTACCTCGGCAAACAAGGAAATAAAGGCATGATAAATAAGGGATTTAATAAGTTCCAACAATTTTTCAATTAATACATAAGGGTGTCTACGAATATTAGCCGATATAATTTGCACATATAAACCAAGTACGTACTCGTCACCTAGCGTACATGGTTTTCAATCACACAATTTCCACATAAGACTCAATGCCCAAGGGGAAATTCCTCCACACAAGGTTAGGCAAGATACTTACCTTTACGGAGTTAGGCGGATATTCCAAAATACCCTTCTTGCTTGAATTGACCTCCGGAGAGCTCAAATCTATCCAAATTAATTGTATAACTTCATTAAAATTCATCGAAAATAATTTTGGATAATAACATGTCGACTTAAAATTTCACATTAAAAAGTTAACCAAAAGTCAACGCAGGACTCGCCTCTCGAAACCCGACATAAGTTTTACGAAATCCGAACACCCATCCCGATACGAGTTTAACCATACCAATTTTACCAAATTTCGATAATAACTCGACCTCCAAATCTTAAATTTTCATTCTTGAAAAGTTTTGCAAAAATCTTGATTTCTTCCATTTAAATCCGGAATAAATGATGAATATAACCATAGCTATATGGTGCAAAATCGCCTCAAATATCGCTTCAATACGAGCTCCATAGCTCCAAATATGTTAAAATGGCTGAAACCCCCATTTTTTAGAATCTGTCTAGGCTAGTTGCATTTGAAATTTGAGACTTATAAATCAAATTTGACACCTCCGATTTTGCCTCTGCCCTAGAAAAATAACATTACCAGCCTTCAGTAAATCGATCATAACTTTTTGTACAAAAGTCCAAATGATGAATGGTTTAACTTTCTGGAAACTAGACATCAAGGGATACAATTGTCATGTTTTGCAGATCTCCTAATCCTTTATAGATTGCATGAAATAAGCTCTCAAAGTCAGCCCTGTGCAATAGAAATATCTGGCGATGCACACTTCTATAGCCAACATCTGCAGTACCATCCTTCAGTCAATCGATCATAACTTTCTGTAGAAATGTCCATATGATGAATGGTTTATCTTTATGGAAACTAGAATCAAAGAAATACAAATTTTCTGTTTTAAAAATTTCCATATTCCTTATAGATTTGGCGATATAACCTTCCAAATTCAGCTCTGTGTATCAGAAATTTCACACACTGCTGTCAAAAACCAGCAGTTAAAACTGGCCTAACAATGATCCTAAGCCACTCCGAAACTCACCCAAGCCCCTCGGGGCCCCGTCCGAACACACCAAAAAGTCTCAAAACATAGTATGGATTTAGTAGAGGCCTCAAATCACATCAAACAATGCTAAAAACACGAATCACACCCCAATTCAAGCCTAATGAAACTAAAAAATTCCATCGTCTACATTTGATGTCGAAACCTATCAAATCAAGTACGATTGACTTCAAATTATGCACACAAGTCGTAAATGACATAACGGACCTGTTCCAATTTTTAGAATCGGATTCTAACCCCAATATCAAAAAGTCAACTCTCAATCAAATTTCCGAATTCCATTTTTCCAACTTTCGCCAAAATGCTTTCATTATTTCTACGGACCTCCAAATCCAATATACGCCTATGTCCGAAATCACCATACGAAGCTATTGGAATCATCAAAAATCCATTCCGGAGTCATTTGCTTGACAGTCAAACTCCAGTCAACGCCTTTCATTTAAGCTTCAAAAATGAGTTCTTTCAATTTAATTCTGAATCTTTCCAAAATCAAACTCGACCGCACATGAAAGTCATAATACGTATTACGAAGTTGCTCAGGATATTAAGTCGCTAAATGGGGAGTTAATTATTTAAATGACAAGTTGGGTCGTTACATGTGATCGAGGGTGATATGAGGTATAACGCCCTGTTCGGGAGACCATGGATCCACAACATGAGGGCAGTGCCCTAGACCCTTCACCAGGTTCTAAAATTCCCGACACCTTAGGGAATAAAAACAATTTATGGGGAGTAACCCGCCGTAAAGGAAATGTTTGACATTGACGCAGTGATTCCAGTATCTTTACTCTCATCGACGAAGGGGTCAAATTTTGAAGGGAAAGTAGGAGGCCAAATAGCAATCACAGACGCCGGCCTCAACTCAACTAGAGAAGCATGGGACTAGCAAAGATGATTATTATGGGGTCCATCGATCCTTCATAGTCCTCGATGACTCCGACGCTACAAAATAAACAGTTGAAGAGATTGAGGAAGTCATACTAATCGAACATCTACCCGAACGAAAAGTTATACCTAGGCACGGGTTTAACTCCCAAGCTCAGGAAAAACCTTATTCAATTTCTTATAGCTAACATGGATTATTTTGCTTGGTACTTTGTCGACATGACAGGGATCCCACCGGAAATAACCACCCATAAACTAAGCCTGGGCACAAAGTTCCATTCGGTGAAGCAGAAAAGGAGACCTCAGTCTGAGATCAAGCATGCCTTTATCGAAGACGAGGTAACCAAGCTTCTTAAAATAGGGTCCATCCGGAAAGTAAAATACCCCGAATGGTTAGCAAACATAGTAGTAGTCCCTAAGAAAGGGAACAAACTTAGGATGTGTGTATATTACAAATATTTAAATAAATCATGCCCCAAGGATTCTTTTCCCTTGCCTAATATCGATCGTATGATCGATGCCATAGCCAGCTACTAGACCTTCAATTCTCTCGATTCCTATTTCGAGTACAATGAAATACAAATGAACCCGGATGATCACAAAAAGACCTCGTTCATCACTAAATATGGTATCTACTGCTATAAAGTAATGCCATTTGGATTAAAAAATATTGGTGCCACTTATCAACCTCTAGTAAACCGGATGTTCGAAGAACAAATAGGGAAATCTATGGAAGTTTACATTGATGATATGCTAGTTAAGTCCCTACGAGCAGAGGACCATTTGAAACATTTGCAGGAAACCTTCAGTATATTGAGGAAATACTGAAGGTTAATCGGGCGCATAGCTGCCCTGGGGCTATTCATCTCGAGGTCATCAGGTAAGAGCCATCGATTTTTCTCATTGCTGAATAAGAAAAGTAATTTCACATGGACTCCGGAAAGCCAGTATTCCTTGGAAGAGCTTAAACTATACTTATCGAGCCTGCCGCGGCTTCATACACCGAGGGAAAACGAATAACTGTACTTATATTTTGCAATATCATAGATAGTGGCAAGTGGAGTCCTAGTCTAGGAAGAACAAGGTACGCAATTTCCGATTTATTATGTTAGCTGGACCTTGGGCGAGGCCAAAATTAGATATCCCCACCTAGAAATATTGGCGCTCGCTTTGATAAGTGCCTCTAGGAAACTAAAACCGTAGTTTCAATGTTACCCCATATGTGTTATGACAACTTATCCATTGTGAAATATTATGCACTAACCCGAGCTTTCGGGTCGGTTGTCCAAATGGGCCGTACAAATCAGCGGGTATGATATTGAATATCGACCCCGAACAACCATTAAGTCTCAACTTTTGGCAGACTTCACGCCGACCCTAGTACCCGAGGTTGAAAGAGAGTTGTTAGTGAACTCGGGTATGTCCTTGGGAATCTGGACACTCTTTACGGATGGTGCATCGAATGCAAAGGGGGCTAGACTCGGCATCATACTAAAACTGCCCACATGCAACGTGGTTAGAGAATCTATTAGAATTATGAAATTGACTAACATCGAGGCCGAATATGAGACCGTGATTGCAGGTCTCGAACTAGCCAAAGGCGTGGGAGCAGAGGTGATCGAAGTCAAATGCGACAGCCTCCTTGTTGTGAATCAGGTTAATGGAACTTCCAAAGTGAGAGAAGAATGAATGCAAAGATACCTAGATAAGTTACAAGTAACTTTGCATCAATTTAAACAATGGACTTTACAACACGTTCCTCGAGATCAAAATAGTGAAGCCGATGCCCTCGCAAACTTAGGGTCATCGGTCGAGGACAACGAGCTCAATTCGGGGGTCATCGTGCAACTCATTGGGTCAGTAGTCGAAGAAGGCCACGCCAAGATAAACTCCACAAGCTTGACCTGGGATTGGATAAATAAATACATAAAGTATTTGAAGACCGGAAAACGTCCTCTAGATCCAAAAGAACCGAGGGCCTTGCGCACGAAGGCAGCACGACTCACCTTGTCTGAAGATGGAACCTTGTTCAGAAGAACGTTTGATGGTCCACTAGCGATATGTCTGTGATCGGAGATACCGAGTATGTTCTGAGGGAAATTCCTTCTCGTGTCGAATCATTAATTCAAAAGGTAATCAGAGTCGGCTATTACTGGATCGACATGGAAAAAGATGCGAAATAGTATGTTCGAAAATACGACAAATGCCAAAGACATGCATCGATGATTCACCAACCCAAGGAACTACTCCATTCAGTCTTGTCACCATGGCCATTCATGAAGTGGGGAACGGACATCGTTGGCCCACTTGCATGGGCACCAGGTAAAGCTCAATGTATTTTAATTATGACGAACTATTTTTCTAAGTGGGTTGAAGAACAGGCCTTCGAGAAGATTAGGGAGAAGGAAGTCACCTACTTTATTTGGGACCACATCATATGTCAGTTTGGGATGCCATCCGAAATTGTGGTAACCAAATTTCTCGAAGACCATAAGATCAAAATAATCCTATAAACACCTTATCATCCTAGAGGGAACGAGCAAGCCAAATCGACCAACAAAACCATCATCCAAAATAATAAGAAGAGGCTAACCGACGCCAAAAGAAAGTGGAAGGAAATTCTGCTCGAAGTTCTTTGGGCATACCGCTCAACCTCGAAATGCAGTACCGGGGCCACCCCATTCTCATTGGTTTATGGTGCCGAAGGTCTAATACCGGTCGAAGTCGGAGAGCCAAGTATCAGGTACTGATATGCAACAAAAGAATCAAATGACGAGGTCATGAATACAAGCCTGGGACTATTGGTTGAAAGGCGTGAAGCCGCTCTCGTCAAATTGGCCGCCCAAAAACAACGGATCGAGAGATACTATAATTGAAGAGCCAATCTTCGATATTTTAATGTCGGGGACTTAGTGCTAAGGAAAGTCACCCTCAACACCCGAAATCTGAACGAATGGGGAATTGGGTCCAAATTGGGAAGGACCGTACCAGATTCTCGAGGTCAATAGGAAAGGGTCCTCAAGCTCAGAACGATGAATGGAGAACTACTACCGAGTAATTGGAATATATCTCACCGCAAATGGTATTACTGCTAAGGTACGACCCCATTTATTTTCTCTTTTGAATACTAACACTTGCTGGTGGTCAACGAGAAATGACAATGGATTTTTTGGCGAAAAACACGAAGTCTTTAGGTCTGAAAGCATGTATTGCACGCTTTTTCCCTTAGACCGGTTTTGTCCCAAATGGGTTTTTCGGCGAGGTTTTCAACGAGGCATCAATGAATCGTGCTAACTTAGAATCAAGCCCGAGTATGAATCGGCACTGAAGATCAATTCAACAATATCCGAGGTTCCTTTGCAATCAATCAAAAATACTGGAGGGCTACCCTCGGATATGCATTATCTCCGAATATCAACTCAAGCGAGGAAACTAATTCATAAAGTAAGGGTCTCGATAGATAGGATTTATTATAAGGGTCAAATGGTCGAAACGAACCGTGCCCATGTAGATTGCTCGAGCCTTGGCATAAAACATGTACGCATGTATTATTGTTTTGATCGAGAATAAAGAGAAGTACTTTCCTTGCAATCATCTTATGTTTGAAAAATGTTCCTCTTTATATACCCTAAAGAGCTTCGTACTTCCAAAAATAACGAGACCAAAGGCAATACATAACTGGAATACGAACGACCACTCCCTCACTCGGGGACTGCCGTCAAACTCAAACGGCCCAAGTCACTGGGCCTCGGGGGCAAAAGACCTATTAGGAAATTCCCCGGTTTCTAAAGGCCACGACCACCCCACTTGGGGACTGTTATCTCGGGCAAGAATGGATAACTCGGGAATAAACAAGCTCAATGGGAGGCTCCCGAACTAAAAAGCTACGGCTAAATTAACACGGCTCGGAGACGTCCGAAATTCATAACAAAAACTAGGCCTTCTAAAAAGAAACATTTTCACAACCGGTTCTAAAGGCTACCCTTGGCAAACTATAATTTGAGTTACTTACTTTTAAAGAAAGTTCCCGGTAACAATGAACCCCAGAGATGCCTCAAAACAAAATTATGTAAAGGCAGGGTTTGTCCAGACTTACACAACCTAAGTTATTTTATGCGAAGGCATTCCGATCTTTGTGAATATAAGTAATAAAGTAAAGGAAATATTTGAGAGCCGAAAGGGGAGGAAAGCCTTGTATATATAATAATTCTTTTTTACAAAGGCCAAAATGGCCTCGTACAAATATTTACAATGGTCAAAACGACCTCAAAAAGATGCAAAAGAAAGCAAAAAATATAAAGGCCTAAGTGTCCCAGTCATCATCGGAGATAGCATCTCTATCCTCGGGATCTTCCCCGTCTTCAGACTCATTTAAGCTCTCGGAATCTTCCTCAGGAAAGGCTAGCTTCTGGGCCCTGGCTTTCTCTGCTTTAGCATTTTTGATTTCGGCCAGGACATCGAACCCTGGAGCATGAACTTCCTCGAGGGCTTCCCTTCGAGCCTGCCATCTTGAAAGATCCACCATACTCTTGGCCTTCACATGGATGGCCTCGAAATCGACCTTGAACTAGGCCACTTTAGCATCAGCTTTGGTGTTGGCCATGGCCACTTTAGATCTGGCCACTTCTAGTTCATTGGCCAAGTTTTCCTTATCGAAAATAGCCAAGTCCAATTGATATTGAAGCTCCTCAAGTTTCTTGTACTGCACCGAGGCCTTCTCTTTTGCATCTTAGAGTAGGGTCTCGGCCGACTCCTGTTGTGCTTGGATAGTTTCCCTTTTTGAGGCTAAGATGTACATATTCTTCTTGAATTCTCCAGCCTCGTCTTGTATCACATCTACCTGTGTCTTGAGCTGCCCGATCTGCTCGAGCCTCTACCGGACCTTTAAGATCGGATCGTTAGTTACTATCTCTAATTCATCTTCACTATCGTGAAGCACTCGAAATACCCTTTCGGCCATCTTGGCATGCTCATTCTGAGCCGCTTCTAAATCTGCCCAGAGCTTCTCACTTAGAAGCTTGTAAGTATTCCCCTTCTCGGTGAGTACCCGGACCTCATCCTTATGCTCTTCTTAGATTCTGAAGAAAACCTCAAGATGCAACACCGAAGCCTGAAAGCCTGAAGAGAGATGTTAGAATTATTTACAACTCCAAGTTTAAAATAAATAATGAAGTGAACCTCGAACTTACCCGATTTAAAGCATGTTGTGCCTTGTTAAATAGGCAAGGCGCCTCCACCGCATTCATCACGACCTGGTTGTCCTTGGTCACTAAGCATCTGTGGTAGCTATCAACCCCCCACAGGGGTAGATAAAACACGGGCATCCTTGGGGATAGAAAAAGTTATCAATCACCTGTGGTCGAGGTTAACACTTGAGGCAGGGAATCGATCGACCTGTTTTGGGCTCGATGAAGACCCAGTACCCGATGACGATACCGTATTTGGCACCGGTATGTCACTCAAACCGATAGCATCTTCCGAAGCTGTAAAGTCGAGGCTATCAAAAGAGTTATTGAAAGGATCGGGTGCTCCTTGCGCCCCTTCGATAAGTTTACCCTTCAACGCCTGAGCCTCGTTAATCATAGAATCCATAAATGAGGGTAACCCAGGAGTGTCAATCACTCCAGGCACCTCTTTGGGTACGTTATCTTCTGACTGGGACATACCGGGACATACCGGTCACACTTTCTTTTTCGACCTCAGTGCCTCGGGCCATATCGCTCTCGACCCTCTCAGGGACATCAGCCATTGTCTCTACTATGACCTCCATGACTCGAGGCATCTCGGAGTCGCATCTTACTCGGGCCACCAGCTCAGAATCTTCTTCTTCCTTGGACTCATCCGTCAACCGATTGAGTGAGTCCGATGAGAGTTCTCGTACCCCAGTTGTTTTGGGCTTATGCGCCAGCCACTTCCTTGGTGTCTTCTTTTCAGAGTCGGAGGGAATCAGGGCTTTTATTTTCCCCACCCCTTTGACCTATTTCGGAGCAGGGGGATTTGCATGTATATCATCATCAACTGATGGACGCCTCATCTCGACATCCTTTGGTAAACCTGCAAAATAAAAACATAACAAATCAGGGGCCGATGATAAAAGGAAATGATATAAGATGTATTTGGGAAGCTCTTACCATGATTGCGGGCCTCCTATCGACCTTTCGATAATTCCATCTAAGCCCGCTCGGAATACGGCCTCGGTGACACAAGGCCCTTGACCCATTCCTTAGGTTTAGGAACTGCGTCCGGCATCTGGGCCACATCTGCGACACCAAAAACATCAATGAAGAAAGAGACGAGAAGGAAAACAACGCGATTGACCCTTCGAAGCGAAACACCACTTACGTTTCATGTTCCATTTCTCGGGAAATAGCATGTCTTCAATAGGGATCAAGTCTGAAGTCTTTACTCGAAAAAATTGGCCCATCCAACCTTGGTGCCGAGCTTCGTCTATGCTTGAGAAATGAGCCTTACTGTCCAGGCGAGCAAGCTTGATTTGCCCTTCTCGATATAGTCGGGGACTGTAGAGGTGAATAAGGTGGTCGAGGGTAATGGGACATCCCTCAATTTTGCTTACAAAAAGTCGGAGGAGAATCACTATTCTCCAGAAAGAGGGGCACCCTGTCGGTACGAATTCCTCAGGATGAGGCTCCGACGCACCCCCCACCGACGAGTCGTGATGAAATAGCGGTCTCCTTTTGCAGTACGGTCTTAGAAGTTTTCGCCATTGAAGAACATGAGGAAAGAGAATTAAGATGGCATGCGATTTTCTGAAAGTTTAAGAAATTTAGGTGCAAAAGTTGCAGAGCAAAGGGATTTTTGATGGAAAAACAAGTATAGGAGGAGCTTTGAGCATAAAGTTTGAATGAAGAAACATATATACTTATAGCTTGCTAGTGACGGTTCAGAACCGGTAGTGGTCGACCAGCGACTAGCAAGCATTTAATGTCGTGATAACTGGACCGAATGGATGTTTCGATATCCATTTGTCGCTTACGTTATATTCGAGTTTGTCGCTTATGTCATGGCCCATAGAGAGGGGATTCAGAAATTCATGTCGTTTCTCATCATTTTCTCTTTAAGAAATGAGGGGAGTATCTGTATACTGCAAAAACTGGGCTCGCCCCTTGCTTGACTAATCGAGACTACCATATGATAGAATAAGGCATGACCTCGAGTCATATAAAACTTAGGTGTGAAATTATATCGCCAAAATCGAGACCTCGGGACCGAACAAAGTCGAGATCAGGCGAGATCGTGGGAAACTTGTTGAGTCGGATAACAGTAAGGCGAAATATCTGTGATCGAGCATAGATCACGTTGGAGATCTCGGCATGTATCAAGGATAGGCCGATTAATTAGCCAATCATGAGATTTCTTACTTCATTTAGAACTGTATCAAGAGTAGGACTCCCCTACTTTATAAAGGGGATATGATCATTTGTAAAGGGGTATGACTTTTACGCAACATAAAAGCAATACACTGTCATTTTCTAGCTTTCATTATCTTATTACTCTATTCGTATATCAAGTTGAAACTTCTCTTGATTCAAAGGTGATCGAATTCGAGGTCCAAGGTTATTCGATTCGTTTGGTTTGCATTTATTTCTTTTTTCGTAAAATTCAATATTAATATATTCTCTTAATTTGTGCCAAGTTATATCACGTATCCTTAAAAATGCGTATAAATTCAATTGTTATCCGTTTTAGGGTAAACACAAGTTATATTAATTTAATAAGGTTTAAAAACTCTAAGGACAAAATCAATCAAATGACGTAAAGGTGAGACATTGGAAATTGAAAGAAGGTAGTCGCATATTATACGATGTTGCTAGGTAAAGTTTTTCATTATTTAAAGAAAATGTATATCATAAATCAGAATAACTTAGGGGTAATCTTTACTTTCTCCAAATTCCCATATTGATTTTTGATTTTATAAGGAAAAGACTCTCCATCTCATAAT
>AWOL01S0019626.1:0-16426 GCA_000715115.1 Nicotiana otophora | reverse complement strand
AAGGTTGATATAGTGATAATGTATATAACTTAAATTCACAAGGAATAAGAAGAACTATCTATAAAATTTGGATTACACATAAAAGAGATCCAACCTGAAACACTGAATATAACTTCTCCGACCTAATGTGACAAAACCAACGTCATAAAACTGCCATACAGAGTTTGGAATATATCAAAATTCAGACATTTCTAATTAAGAACTTGCTGTTGAAACTATATATATATATAGACATTCATATATATGATCAAAAGCTACTCACATATGTACAATATTCACGGCATAATAATAAATCCAACGACTACCTCTTCTACATACAAGAAATGTACATCAGCTGATATTGATCACATCGAGATGTAGAAAGAGAAAAAGAAAACATAATAGATGTGAAAGTGTAACATATATATGTACAACCATTTACAGTAGTTAATCATGCACACACGACACTTATTAGCTAATTAAGTCTCACAAAAGACTGGATAAATCATAACCATGCACACATGATATGTATAGCTATATGAACAATAAGTACGAAGTCTAGATAATCATGCACACACGACACTTATTAGCTAATTAAGTCTCACAAAAGACTGGATAAATTATAACCATAATCATCAACATAAACCTGATCTTGATTAATAAATGGAACATGTCCTTCTTACTGATGATGATAGCTAGTATATGAATCCATACCCAATAGCCATGTCTCGATATTTCTATATTCTTCAGAAAAATCTATTTAATTTTGGCTTCCCATATTGGAAAAATTATTACTATTCAGCAAACTGAAAGATGGTTCTTGGAAAGAAGCTTCAAATGGATGATGGTATACATCCTTCTGATGAATCTATGGATAATTTTGATGGGGTCCATCTCATTGAAAATCCAAAGTAATAGGCATGTGCCTAAGGAAAATACTTGGCTCGTAGTTTCTTTGGTTTGGCAACCAACTTTGTTGAATTGTTAACATTGAAGAAAAAGAAGAAAAAGTGTGTGCAAATTGTCAAATATATTAGGTTTCAGAGAGTGAGACTTTGGCTATAAAAGGATAGCTTTGGCTCTCATTTCTATACACCGACAAAGAGAAAGAAAGAGTGAGATTTTACAGATAGGGTATAAGAAAATAATTTGTGAGAAAAATAGAGAGTGAGCGATATTGTAGTGACGTGGGATATCAAAAGAGGGTTATTTCTTTTGAGTGTTGTAGTGGTCTTTGGATTATTTTACTCGGACCTACAAAGTGTAATGTTCCTTGCTATAGTGATATCCGTTACTCCTCTCGAGGCCCTAGTTTTTCCTTGTTCAAAAGGGTTTTTCACGTAAAAATCTTGGTGTCGTTGTCACTCTTTTATTCTCATTAATTCCCGTATCTCGGTGCTACGTTATTATTCTACTTTTATTACCGTAAATATTTATTTTTATAGATGGTTTATTCCCAACAACTGGTATCAGAGCACAAGTTTTGCTCGCTCACAAAAGTACTATTCACTATCGGTAGTACTATACTCGGTGAAAAACAAAATGTCAGGAGTAAAGTACGAGGTAGAAAAATTAAACGAAGATAACGATTTCTCAACATAGCAAAGAAGAATTAGGGATCTGCTTATCCAACAAGAATTACACAAGGTACTAGATGCTGATGCCAAAAAGCCTGATACCATGAAAGTTGAGGATTGGGCAGGCTTGGATGAAAGGACTGCTAGTGCAATCAGGTTGGACTTATCAGATGATATGGTAAATAATATCATTGATAAAGACACCGTATGTGGAATTTGGACAAGATTGGAAAGTCTATACATGTTCAAAAAGCTGACAATTATATATGCCCGCCCTACACATGGGTGAAGGTACTAATTTTTTGTCACATGTAAATGTGTTTAACGGACTAATCACACAACTCCCAACCTCGGAGTGAAAATCGAGGAATAAGATAAAGCCATCTTGCTATTGAACTCGTTACCATCTTTGTGCGATAATTTGGCAACAACCATCCTGCACGATAAGACTACCATTGAGTTGAAAGATGTCACGTCGGCTCTTCAACTCAACGAGAAGATGAGAAAGAAGCCTGAAAATCAAGGACAGGCTCACATCACAGAAGGTAGAGGTAGGAGTTATCAAAGGATTTTGAGCAATTATGTTAGATTTGGAGCTCGTGGGAAGTCTAAGAAGCAATCCAAATCAAGAGCCAGAAATTGCTAAAATTGTAATCAACCAGGTCACTTCAAAATAGATTGCCTAAATCCAAAGAAGGGCAAAGGTGAAAGTAGTGGCCAGAAGAATGATGACAATGCAACCGCCATGGTGCAAAACAATGCTTATGTTGTCCTCTTTATAAATGAGGAAGAGGAATGCATGCACTTATCAGGTATAGAGTCAGAATGGGTATTTGATACATCAGCATCTTACTATGCCACACTGGTAAGAGAAATGTTTTGTAGATATGTAACAGGTAATGTTAGAACTGTGAGAATGGTTAACATGAGTTACTCAAAGATTGCGAGGATCGGTGACATTCGTATCAAGACAAATGTCGGATGCATATTGGTTCTAAAGGACGTGCGGCATGTACCTGATTTGCAGATGAACCTGATCTAGGGAATTGCTTTAGTCTAGGATGGATACGAGAACTATTTTGCAAATAAAAAGTGGAGACTCACCAAGGGATCATTTGTGATTGCAAGGGGATGCTCGTGGGACGTTGTACAGGAAAAATGCAGAAATATTCCAAGGTGAATTGAACGCGGCACCAGATACGATTTCTGTAGATTTGTGGCACAAAAGAATGTGTCATATGAGCGAGAAAGGATTGCATATTCTTGTCACAAAAGCAATCATTTCTTATACCAAATGTAGAACGGTAAAACCTTGCGACTATTATTTAGTTGGTAAGCAGCATAGAGTCTCATTTCAGATATCGTCTAAAAGAAAATTGAATATACTTGATTTGGTATATTCTGATGTTTGTGGTCCAATAGAAATTGAATCGATGGGCGGTAACAAATATTTTGTTACTTTTATTGATGATGCTTCATGAAAATGATGGGTTTATATTTTGAAAACTAAAGATCAGGTGTTTCAAGTTTTCCAGAAGTTTCATGCTCTAGTGGAAAGGGAGATGGGTCGAAAGCTCAAGCATTTTTGAAGTGACAATTGAGGTGAGTACACTTCAAGGGAATTTGAAGAGTATTGTTCAAGTCATGGGATCATACATGAAAAGATAGTTCTTGGAACCTCATAGCACAATGGCGTAGCCAAGATGATGAACCACACCATTGTTGAGAAAGTGAGAAGCATGTTCAGAATAGCTAAACTTCCTAAGTCATTATGTGGTGAACCAGTTCAGACAGCCTATTACCTGATCAATAGGAGTCCATCAGTTCCGTTGGCATTTGACATCCTAGAGAGATTTTGGACCAACAAGGAGGTGTCCTACTCGCATCTGAAGGTACTTGGTTGTAGAGTTTTTGCACATGTAACAAAGGAGTAGAGAACAAAGATGGATGATAAATATGTTACGTGCACATTCATTGGATATGGAGATGAATAGTTTGAATACAAATTGTGGGATCCTATAAAGAAGAAGGTCAACAGAAACAGAGATATAGTCTTCCAAGAAAGTGAAGTTGGAACTGCTGCTGATATATGTCAGAGAAGGCCAAGAATGGTATAATTCCTAACCTTGTTACTATTCCTTCTACTTCTAACAATCCCACAAGTGCAGAAAGAAGGACCGATGAGGTTGACGAGCACAGGGAGAACCTGATGAGGTTATTGAGCAGGGGGCAACTTGATGATGATGTTGAGCAAGTGGATTACCCTGCTCAACCTCTGTTATGATCAGAAAGGCTAAAGGTAGAGTCATACAGGTACCCTTCCACAGAATATGTCCTCATCAGTGATGAAGGGGAGCCAAAGAGTCTTAAAGGGGTGTTGTCCCATCAAGAAAAAAACTAGTGGATGAAAGCCATGCAAGAAGTATTGGAATCTCTACAGAAAAATGGCATGTACAAGCTGGTTGAACTTCTAAAGGGTAAAAGACCACTCAAATGTAAGTGGGTCTTTAAACTCAAGAAATATTGAAATGGCAAGTTGGTCAGATACAAAGCTCTATTGGTGGTTAAAGGCTTCGAGCACAAAAAGGTATTGATTTTAACAAAAGTTTCTCACATGTTGTCTAAATGACTTCTATTCGAATAATTTTGAGCTATGCAGCTAGCCTAGATCTTGAAGTGGAGCAGTTGGATATGAAAACTCCATTTCTTCATGGAGTAGCCAGAAGGATTTGAAGTAGCTAGAAAGAAACACATGATGTGCAAATTGAATAAGAGTCATTATGGATTGAAGCACGCACCAAGGCAATGGTACATGAAGTTTGACTCATTCATGAAAATTCAAACATACATAAAGATCTATTTTGATCCATTTGTATATTTCAAAAGATTTTCTAATAATAACTTTATTATATTATTGTTGTATGTGGATAACATGTTGATTGTAGGATAAGACAAGGAGTTGATTGCAAAGTTGAAGAGAGATTTGTCCAAGTCATTTGATATGAAAGACTTGGGCCCAACACAACAAATTCTAGGGATGAAGATAGTTCGAGAGCGAACAAGCAAAATATGTTGTGGCTATCTCAGGAGAAGTACATTGAACGTGTACTGGAATGTTTCACAATAAAAAGTCCTAAGCCATTCAGCACACCTCTTGATAGTCATCTGAAGTTGAGCAAGAAGATGTGTCCTGCAACAGTGGAGGAGAAAAGGAACATGTCTAGAGTTCCTTATTCTTCAGCAGTCGGAAGCTTGATGTATGCAATGGTATGCACCAGACCTGACATTGCTCATACAGTTGGCATTATTAGCAGATTCCTTGAAAATCCCGGAAAGGAACTTTTGGGAAGCAGTCAAGTGGATACTCAGGTACATAAGAGGTACTGTAGGAGATTACTTGTGTTTTGGAGGATCTGATCCAATCTTGAAGGGCTACATCGATGCTAATATGGCAGGTGATCTTGATAATCATAAATCTACTACAGGATACCTGTACACATTTTTAGGGGGAGCTGTATCATGGCAGTCGAAGTTGCAGTAGTGTGTTGCACTCTGTACAACTGAAACCGAGTATATTTCCACTATTAAAGCTGGCAAGGAGATGGTTTGGCTGAAACGGTTCCTTCGAGAGCTTGGAATACATCAAAACAACTATGTTGTCTATTGTTATAGTCAAAGTGTAATAGACCTGAGCAAAAACACCATGTATCATGCAAGGACGAAGCATATCGACGTGAGATATCAATGAATTTGAGAAAGAATAGAGGATGTATCAATACAGGTCAAGAATATCCATACAAGTGAGAATCCTTCGGATATGCTGACCAGGATGGTACTAAGAGACAAGTTCGAGCTATGATAACAACTTGTCGGCATGCAATCAAACTAGAATACAGTGAAACCTCCTCTAGATGAATGAGACTGGAGGGGGAGATTGACGGGGTCCATCTCATTCAAAAGCCAAAGTAATAGGCATGCGCCTAAGGAAAATATTCAGCTGAGAGTTTCTTTGGTTTGGCAACCAAATTTGTTGAATTGTTAACATTGAAGAAAAAGAAGGAAAAGTATGTGCAAATTGTCAAATATAGTAGGCTTCAGAGAGTGAGGCTTTGGCTATAAAAGGAGAGCTTCAGCTGTCATTTCTACACACCAACAAAGAGTAAGCTATTATTCTGCTTTTATTACCGTGAATATTATTTTTGTAGAGGGCTTATTCCCAACAAATTCCTGGCTATATTCTTGATATTGGTGATCACTGAATTGCAATCGTTGATCATGATCATGATCATGATCATGATGATCAGAAGGTGATATGGCTGAGATCATGGGACTTGATGATCCATTGCAGTGAGTTGTTGAACAAAATTCTTGAAGTTTGAAGAGTTTGTGATACAAACTTTGGGTTTCAACAATTTGATCAAGTTGTTGAGTTGTTTCTTGTTGTCATGAATAATACTATGGTTGTTATTCTTAGAAATGTTCTATGATTTTGAAGCTTGACCAGCTGTGATCTTCTTCCCCATATTTTCTGGCTTAGAGAACTAGGAAAAATCTTACAATTCACCGAAGCTGTTCTCTTGCTTTTTTAGCTCATATCGATTGGATATCCTAAGAGGAAGTATTAATATATGTGAAGGGTTTTGAGGATGATATATGACATGGTTTGAGTTGAGACTTGGGAGAAGGAAGATTATGGGTATTTACACAAGATCCTCGGAAGATTGTAAAAGATGCGGAAAATGATGATGTTTATTAATTTTGCACTAAAGTGTTAAAATTGGAGTTCAATATTGGAGTATTTCTCTTTTTATTTTTGTCCTAATCAACTTGCATGTATCTAGACTATCACTACAATATTTTAGGCCTTTATTCACCTCAGAAAAGTGTGGCCTAAACTATTAAAAAGTGTGGCATTTAAACAAAGGTGTCACGACCCAATTCTCCCTCCGTAAGACGTCGTGACGACACTTAGTCTCTATGACTAGGTAAGCCTAACCAAATGCAGAAATAACTAAATGGAAGTAAAACATAACAACTAACTGCAACAGATAACTAAATAACTGGTAAATATGCCGCTCGGCATGTACAATAACCAACACTCTAGTAATACACAGTATTCCCAAAACCCGGAACATCATAAGTCACAAGCTATAAAAGAAAACCAATATCTCTATACACCAGAGTCTAATAAAATAAGTACGGAAGGTAAATGATATAGGAGAGAATAGAGGGCGACTTCAAGGCCTGCGGACGCGACAGATGTACCTTGAATTCTCTGTACAATAGCAAGCACTCTCAGCTAGTAGAGGGGATGATAAGAAGCACCTGGATCTGCACATAAAACATATGCAGAAGAGTAGCATGAGTACACCATAACGGTACCCAGTAAGTGCCAAGCCTAACCCCGGTAGAGTAGTGACGAGGTCAGGTTTGGGCCCTACTGGATATAATAATAAGATAGATGATATAATAAAATGAATTAGAACGGAGAAGTTAACAGAAAGTATTCACAAAGAAATTACAACACAACTCAATGTGATAAAAACAGGGGCTCTCTCGAGATTCCGTCTTGTAGTCCCAAAAGTAAATACTTAACAAGGGATCTCCCGAGATACCTTCTCGTAGTCTAAAAAGTGAATATGCAGGGAGAACTCCCGAGGTGCCGCCTCGTAGTCTCAAAAGTAAATGTGCAGGGAGAACTCCCGAGGTGCCGCCTCGTAGTCTCAAAAGTAAATGTGCAGGGAGAACTCCTAACGTACCGCCTCATAGTCTCAAAAGTAAGTGTGCAGGGAGAACTCCCGAGGTACCGCCACATAGTCTCAAAAGTAAACACAAAGCTCAAACCGATTAATCTAGCCAAACATAATTGCATATAATAAATACAACTATAATAGACTCATCTAATTAATGAAAACAATACTTTAACAAAATATTCAAAAATCACCCTAAAAAGTCGACCCCGGCCCACGTCTCGGAATCGGGTCAAAGTCACAAAATATTAACACCCATTCACTCACGCGTTCACTCGTACCAAAATTATCCAAATCCTATATCAAAATCCAAATCAAAACTCAAAACATAGTTGAAGAACGTCCAAATTTTTTCCCCAAATGTCTCAACCAAATTCCTTAATTAAATGAAGCAAACAACTATAGTTTAGTGGAATATAACCATAAACGAGTTAAGAATCATTACCCCAAAGTTCTCTCTGAAAAATACTTGAATTATCGCCTCAATATTAACTCTCAAAGTCCTAAAATTGAAAATGGGATAAAACCCTCTAACTTGGCCCTTTTCTGCCCAGCGATTTTGCATCTGCGGGCTTCCAGTCGCACCAGCGACGCCGTACCTGTGGAAATTCCATCGCAGGTGTGGATTTGACTTAAGTCCATTGGATCCACATCTGCGAGAGGAGGTCTGCACATGTGGATACGCTCCTGCGACCAAGGAGCCGCACCAGCGACCTCAGCGCTCTTGTGCACCTTCCCACCGCAGAAGTGAGGCCGGTTATGCGTAAATCGTTCCGCGCCTGCTAACCCAGCATGGCCTGCCCAAACCCGCTTATGTGATCCTCCGTTCGCACATGCGTTTCCGCGAGAAGTTGAAAAACTTAAGCAGCTACACAAGTCCAAATTTTGACCCGTTTAACATCCGAAACTCATCCGAGGACCCCGGGACCTTAACCAAACATAACAACAAGTCCTAAAACACCATACAAACTTCGTTGAGCCCTCAAGTCACTTCAAACAATGCTAAAAACACGAATCACCCTCCAATTCTAATTTAATGAACTCTGAAACTTCAAACTTCTACAACCGATGCCAAAACCTATCAAATCACGTCCGATTAACCTCAAATTTTACACACAAGAGATATTCGACATTACGAACCTACTCCAACATCCAGAATCGGAATTCGACCCCGATATCAAAAAGTCCACTTCCGGTCAAACTTCCTAAAAATTCAATTTTCACCATTTCAAACCTAATTTACCTACAGGCCTCCAAAACACAATCCAGACACGCTCCTAAGTCCAAAATTACCCAACGGAGGTAACGAAACCAACGAAACGTCATTCTGGAGTCGTCTTCATACAGTTCGAACTACGATCAAAATCATAGAACTTAAGCTTTCGTTTTAGGGACTACGTATCCCAATTCACTCTAAAACCACAAACAAAACCTCTCAGCAGAAAAAGATACGGGGGAAGCAGTAAATAGAGAATCAAGGCTATTACTCTCAAAATGACTAGCCGGGTCGTTACATCCTCCCCCTCTTAAAACAATCATTTGTCCTAGAATGAGTATAGAGACATACCTAAAGTGGTGAAAAGATGAGGATAACAGCTATGCATATCATGCTCGGTCTCCCATGTTGCCTCCTCGACCGGCTGACCCTTCCACTGAATCTTCACTGACGAAATGTTCTTTAACCTCAACTTTCGAACCTGTCTATCCAAAATAGCCACCGGATCCTAAACATAAGATAAATCCTTGTCCAACTGGACTGAGCTGAAATTCAACACATGAGACGGATCGCCGTGATACTTCCGAAGCATAGAAACATGGAATACTGGATGAACTGCAGAGAGACTAGGTGGTAGTGCAAGTTTATAAGCCACCTCCCCAACCCTCTCAATAATCTCGAATGGCTCAAAATACCTACGGCTTAACTTTCCCTTCTTCCCGAACCTGATAATACCCTTCATGGGCGAAACCCGGAGCAAGAACCGTTCCCCAACCATGAATGCAACATCGTGAACCGTCTAATCTGCATAACTCTTTTGTCTGGACTGGGCTGTGCGAAGTCGATCCTATTCACCTTAACCTTCTAAAAAGCATCCAGAACCAATTCTATACCCAATAATCTAGCCTCACATGGCTCAAACCAACCCACTGGATACCGGCAACGCCAGCCATATAAGGCCTCATACGATGCTATTTGAATGCTCGTTTGATAACTGTTATTGTAATCAAACTCCGTAAGTGGCAACAAATGGTCCCAAGCACCCCCAAAACCTATCACACAAGCACAAAGCATATCCTCCAGCATCTGAATAGTGCACTCGGACTGTCCATCCGTCTGAGGGTAAAATGTTGTGCTCAAGTCAATCCGATTACCCAACTCCTGCTATACAGCTCTCCAGAACCTTAATTTAAACTACGTACCCCGGTCAGAGATGATAGATACCGGTACGCCATGAAGCATGACAATCTCGCGCATATAAATTCGAGCCAACTGCTCAGAAGAATAGGTAGTCATCATAGGAATGAAATAAGATGACTTAGTCAATCTATCCACAAATACCCAAACTACATCGAACTTTATGTGAATTCGTGGGAGCCCAACAACAAAATCCATAGTGATTCGCTCCCATATTCATTATGGAATCTCTAACTTCTGAAGCAATCCACCCGGTCACTGATGCTCATACTTCACCTGCTGGCAATTTAGGCACCGAGCTACATATTCCACTATGTTTTTCTTCATTCTCCTCCACCAGTAATGCTACCTTAAGTCCCGATACATCTTGGAGGACCCGGGTGAATGGATTATCATGAACAATGAACCTCCTAGAGAATCAACTCATGCATGACATCTACATTGGGCACACATAGCCTACCCTGCATCCTCAGTTCACTATCATCTCCAATAGTGACCTTCTTAGTGTAATGACCCGATCGGTCATTTTGAGCCTTGGCACGTCATTCGGTGGTTCAAGGCCTCGAGTAGCTTCGCTTCAGCTGTTATGACTTGTACGTATGGTCGGAATTTAGTTTCGGGAAGTTCGAAGTTGGTTTGGAAAGAAAATTCTAAATTTGGAAGATTTAAGTTGGAAGAGTTGACCAAACATTGTCTTTTGAGTGAACGACCTCAGAATTAGGATTTGAAGATTCCAAAAAGTTCGTATGATGATTTCAGACTTGTGCATATGTCCGGATTGGATTTCGGACGATCCGGTAGCGTTTCAGCGCCTATTGTGGAAGTTGGCATTTTGGGAAGGATTTCATAAATTTGGGTTAAAGTGTATTTCAATGTTATCAATGTCCATTTGGGATTCTGAGTTTGAGAATAGCTTCGTATGGTGATTCTAGTCTTAGGGGCATGTCTGGATGTGGATTTGGAGGTATGTAGGCCGTTTCAGAGTCATTTGGAGAAAGTTGGAAATTTGAAGGTTTTTGGGAAGTTTGACTGGGAGTGAACTTTTTGATATCGGGGTCGGATTCTGATTTCAGAAGTGGGAGTTGGTCTTTAATATCAATTATGACTTGTGTGCAAAATTTGAGGTCAAATGGAATTGATTTGATAGGTTTCGACATTAGATGTGAAAGTTAGAAGTTCAATAGTTTATTAGGCTTGAATTAATGTGCAATTCATGTTTTTGATGTTGTTTGATGCGATTTATGGCTTCGAGCAAGTTCGTGTTGTGTTTTGGGACATGGTTGTGTGATTGGACGGGGTCCCGAGGGCCTCGGGTGTGATTCGGGGTGGTTCCGGACCAAGTTTGGGTGTTTTGATGCTGTAGGTTATTGGTTATGGTGTTGTTCTTCATGTTCGCGAGGAGCCTCTCACGTTCGTGAAGAAGGATTTTGCTGCTGGGAATTTGTTCTTCACATTCGCAAAGAGGATCTCGCGTTCGCGAAGAAGGAATTTCTACTGTCCATCGTCCGACTTTGGAAGCTTTGAAAAGTTATGAATATTTAAAAAGAAGGAATTATAGCCCTTGATGTCTAGTTTCCAGAAAGGCAAACCATTTGTGATTTGGAGTTTTGTACTAAAAGTTATGACCATTATACTAGAGGCTGTCTGAGAAGAGTTTGAAAATGGCTTTTGAGAATTTTGTTCATCGCGAATGCGATGGGACGCTCGTGAACGCGAAGAAAGAAGTCGGGGCAGTGTTATAAGTCCTCTATTTCAGACCTTTGAGTCGTTATTTCGTATTTTTAGTTGGGAACCTTGGGCTTTAGAAATTTTGGAGAGGAATTTCACCACAAAACTGGGGGTAAGCATTCTTGACTCATTTGTGATTATATTTCATCGATTAATCTTCATTTTTGGCATTAGATTATGGATTTTTCAAGAAGAAATTGGAAGAAATTTCTATAATTCACAAAACGAATTTTCAAGTTTTGAATACTAATTAAGAGTCGGATTTGAATAAAATTAGTATGGTCGAACTCGTAATTGAATGGGTTTTCGAATGTTATGAGTTTCGTCGGGTTCCTAGATGTGGGCCCCACTGCCAACTTTTCGAGCGGAGTTGAGACTTTTATTAAATTGTTAAATTTCAGGCATTGGAGTATACATTTTGATTGGTTTGCACATTGTTTGCATAGTTTTGGATTGACAAGCATTGGTTTGAGGTGTTAGAGTGTTGTTGGAGCCGGCTATGGAACTTCGGACCAAGGTAAGTCTCATGCCTAACCTTGTAAGAGGAAATTTACCCTATAGGGGATTTAAATTTATAATTGTTGCTAATTGTGGGGGCTACGTACGCACGAGGTGGCAAGAGTCCGTACATAGCTACTAATTATGCTATGTCCGGGTAGTTTAGGACTCAAATCATGAATTACTTGCGATAATTGCATCCTTTATTTAATTAATGTACTAGAATTATATTGGAAATTGTTAGAGGAAATAGTAAAAGACCGAATTTGTTTTTACTTGAACTTTGTTGAAAATTACTTGACTGTTAATAGAAATTGTACATCCTTATATGTTAGCTTTATAACAACTTCTCATTCTGGAGGTTCATAAAAAAATGTTCTCTTTTCTTGTGTAGCAGGCCGAACGTCTCGGCAGTATAGATGCATCTATAGATCGTGCCGCACGTCCCTCGGTAGTGTCTACGACACTATGGATCAGACGGTACCTTGACACGGTACCTTGACATTCTATTGCAGCTTGTGAAGATAAATGATTAATTGGAAATTATTGAATTTGAAAGAATTATTTATTTCCGCTTGTTAAGGGAATTATTGTTATTCACATAAACCATATCCATTTAAATATTTTTATTTTAATATTATTGACCCATAGTGAGTGTCAAAGTCGACATCTCGTCACTACTTCTTCGAGATTAGACTTAATACTTACTGGGTACACATTTATTTACGTACTCATACTATACTTGTTGCACATTATTGTGCGTGTACATGTATGTTTAGTGATCATTTGGCCGTAAAGGCACAACTATTGCGGGGACTTACGGTGAGCTGCATTCCATGTTACGAAACCGCAACATACAAAGTCTCTATCAGTATTATTTACATACTCATGTCTAATTTGTATTCCAGATAGATATTGCATTTATCATATTTCCTAGTTTATGCTCATGTACTTATGACACCGGGTTTTGGGGTTTCTTTTAAGTTATTTATTTATCGCGGTTCGCGCAGTTACTTTGAATTACTCCGTAAATTCTATTTTACTGTCTAATTAAGGAAAGAATTTGATTACAAAAATACTAAAATGGATAATTAAATTGGTAAATCATCGTTGGCTTGTCTGGCGGCAGCGTTAGGCGTCATCAAGGCTGTTAGGAGCATTTCTCTTCTTGATTCCTTTATCGTGCATTTTGATTCCATTAAGGCTTGTGCCTTTATTTCCTTCCGATGAATTCTTACACGATGTTGAGCGCTCATATCTATTGGGCATCAAGGAGTTTTAGTGGTACTACAGACGTGGAGCACGATGTTTCTCCCTGCGTATTCAAACAAGTTATTATTGTCTTTTTGTGAAAGGAGGTTCTGTCATTTGAGCTCAGTATTAGTAATTCCTACGGTTTTGAGGCTACATACGGTGTTGGTGTAATGGTAGAGTGCCTGTCTACGTGTCAAGCCAGTGAATGGCTCGGAAGGAAGATTGCTCAGTGCATGACTTAGAGGTTCAGTATTTAATTCCAGCAAAGGAAAGACAATTGGACTATGAATGTTCAGGTTTGGGTAGATGGGGTAACGAGACTTGGTATTTTCGAGCATGGTGGAATTTTCATTGTGAAGCAGCGTCGTCGTCCTTGTTAGAATGCATTTTTGGTTTGTCTGTCTAGGGTCTTTTTGATTTTTGCTATCGGGGCGAGGTGTTGTGAAATGGTGCCTGAGCTACGTGGCGCAGTGGTGCATGGTCGAATTGGTATTGCTAATATGACATCTCGAAAAAGATGATTCCAGGAGGCTTAAAGTTGTTAGTAATTTGTTAGTTCAGGTGTTACAGAGATGGATTTTTATTTGATACAATATTTGGGTAACGAAGAATGAGGAAGGACATGGGGAGGTGTCTTGCGGTGGTTAATTTACTAGCAGGTCAAGTATGAGAAGCGGAAGTCGGGAAGTTGCTTAAAGGAGATGGTTTGACCGAAGTGGGAGAGGTAGACTATCATATGGATTATGTGGTAGGATAGCCACGTACCTTGAGAAAGTGTTGAACGGTTTGGAAATCGCATTGTAAGGTGGTTTGGTCTACGTATCTTATTGGGTATGATGGTTACTGTACAGAGAAGATTTAATATGGCCGAAAGGAGTTTCTTGAAATGAAGACGGGTGTGAAGATTTGACTATCGTTTCAAATGCGATATGAATTGAGTTTGGATGATATTGTTGAACTCTCAGTGGATGTTAATGGGGAAGGAACAGACTTATACAACGTCGTGGAAAGAGGTCGAATATGAGATCGTGGCTGATGATTCAGAATGTTCATGAAGAGATTTAACAAAACACTTCAAGAAATTTGGCGGTTTAACGGTGCAAGATCACGATAATTGAGAAGAAAGAATCATTACGGGCTCAACATTTTGTGATTATAGCATAAAACTAAGTGGGGGAGCCCTACCGTCTACGATTAGATCGTATGGTTGTCAGCTTGTGCAACTTTTGGTTATCAGCGCATTGTTGGATTATTTGTGCCTAATAAAAAGGAAATATCAGGGGTAATTCGAGCAGAGGAATTGATAAATGTGTGCTATATTTCGTCTTATCGAATCAGGTGCAGGTTTTGGGAAGACTTAGAGTTATGCTTCTTCTGGAGGAAATGTGCAGATTCAGCCGGTTGCTTCTTTGTGAAGGTATTCATATACTAGCAGGGCAATGGAGTTTGGTTACATATTCGAGACCAGGTCGGAGTGGGTGACTCTTCACAATGGTTTAGTGAGTTTAAGAATTTAAGTCCGGTACTTAAGGATTTTGGGTCCGTTGTATGGTTGAGAGATCGAGTTCTGAAGCAGATTGGGAACGGGACTTGAAGTGTTCTATGTTATTATCGGGTAAGCAGTGCAGTATTGGAAAAAAATAAAGAAATAGTTCCGAAATTGTGGGAAGTCTTATGGCAGGGGTATACCATTTAGAGACGCCATTGTGCGCATGATGAGGTATGAGATGATTTATGAGTATTGAGACGATGTAGTCTCACGATTCGGGTCATCAGGATGAGTAGAGGGCGGATTTAGTTAGTTGTGCTTTGATTGGAGCTGATATTATTTCCAAGGCAAGTCACGAGTAAATTTAAAGGAATTGGGTCAGTTCGTAATGGTTGAATCAACATGATTTTGGCAGTGATTCGTTCCTTCAGCGTGAAGTTATACATATGGTTTGTGGTTGTACTCGTGGGCTTGACACATCCACCATAACTCGATTGATTTGGGAGGTATTTAATTCAAATGGTCTTGTTGTGTAAACAGATTATGGAAAAGTCATAGGCGTTTGCGACTTGAGGTTGGTATATCTCCGCAGTCTGGGAATTAAGTTGCGTGTTGCATTGGTTCTTCGGAAATGAGCTAAGTTAGAGTCCAATGGAGTGACTTATTCCACTGTTCAAAGGTTATAGTGAATACGTGTATTATCGCGTAGCAGCATGATAGGTGCAGTGAGCGTCATGGAAACTAGAAGTTGAAGGTCAAGGTTGAAGTTCGGTTTTGATAAGAATATCACGAGCTCGGGTGAGCAATGAAGAAAATTAGATGTTTAGAGTATGCTGGCATAATCTTAGTGTCACTTGAGAATGGTGTTCAGTGGAAGAAGTATTGTATATTAGTTTGCGGATTATGAATTACCTTATAAATTAGTGCGGTCGGTGGTATGAGAATGCAGCCATTGCCACCTGGTGCGGGATGGTTGTGGGAGCGTACCCCATGGGGAGATTTGTATCGGTGTGGCGTGGTAGTCACCTGATTGTTATAGATTGAAACCAAGTATGGAGATTTTGGTGAGGTCAGTAACGTGTGTGTTTATGCCAGATAGGCGTTCTATTCCTTGGGCGGTGGACTGTATGATGGTTGTTCCGGATTTAACAGTTGTTATTGTTGTTGATACCCAATTTTGCCCTCATATTTTTCAGATAAGTATATATACTTTCAAAATATCATTTTGTGCCATTACTTAATTTACAAGATTTATACAAGCATTTTCTATAAATTGTTTTATAATTTTAAACCTTTAAAATTGATTTTTTCATGCATTTAAATTACTTGAATATTTACTAATTATTTTCTTAAATTATTTGCAATAGCGTAATCATCGAAATTTGTTATTTAACACTCACATACATGTTTTAAAATATTTTACATTGTTTCATATAATTATATCTATATTTTAGCTATTTAAGTAATTTTGCAATAATAACCTATATGTTATGCATAATTACAATTATTACATTATTCATACTACAATAGCATTTTTTATGTTTTATGAATGTTAAATTATTATTTTCAGTCATTTTATTGCATAAGTAATATTTTATTAATTATTTTTTATTAAAACCATTTCGTGTATTTAAATCCTAGCCCAAATGCTAGGCTAATTTCGGACCAAAACAAAGCCAAAGCAGCTGGCCCATCTCCATTACACCATTCATCAGCCCAAACCAAACAACCCTTTTAA
>AWOL01S0019623.1:4843-22311 GCA_000715115.1 Nicotiana otophora | reverse complement strand
GCACTTAGCAAGCTCAGCAACCCAAAGTGCTCGAGTGTTGGCGATCTCGGCTTCTTCTCTTGCGTGTACCTGAGCAGCTTCAGCATCAGCCCGATAGACGGCCACGGATGCATCCACATCGGCCTTTGTATTTTCGGCTTCAGATTCGGCCTTGGCAAGTTCAGAGGCCAACCGGGCCTCGCGTTCCTCTACTCTTCTTGCCTGAACCAAGCTTTTCTCCTTCATACTTTGAAGTTGGTTTTCGGCCGATGATAATTGGGGTCGAGTAGCCACTATCTGTAGCAAAAGCAGTCCATACCTTCTTTCCACTTCAAGGACTCCGCTTTTACCACATTGACCTCCTTATGGAGTTTCACGATCATCTCAATTTTCTGCTGCATTTGTGAGACCGAAATATTAGCCAATGTTCTGGTATCGAGCCCATAGGCTTTTAAAAGTATCATTACGTGCTCGGACAGATCGGTCTAATCTTGGTGAGCCTTGGCCAACTCAGCTCGGAGGTTTTTGAATTCCTCTCCTTTTGTCATACGAGGAACTTAACGGCGTTCCTCTCCTCCGTAACCCATTGAAGGTTAGCCTCGTATCGACGCAGCTCGGTTCCAGACCGAGAACATGCTTCTCGATGAACTGTCGTAGCCTGCAAAGAATGAAGAAACGACGTTAGAAAAGAAAAACAAGAACAATGGCATTACCAACGAAGTAAGTTAAGGCTTACCCGATTCAAAGCCCGTTGCACTCTGAGGAAAAGATCTGATGCATCACTAGTGCCGACAACGTCCCCGACACCGGTAAACAAATCACGAAAAGGGCCATCTCCCTCATGAGATCCATCTACCTCAAGGGCCCCCAAAGCTTGGGCTTCCCGAATTGCCCTCTCGGAAAAAACAGGGAAAGTGGGCTAGTCTTCGATTACTACTGCCACAAATGAGTCGCTTGGGGCATTCTCTTTGGATCAAAGAGAGTTAGGGACGGCCCGATAATAGATATCCTCGATCCCCAATGGCTTGGGGACTTTGCCCGAATTGTTCTCTGATATATCCTCAATTCGGGGCGGAGCCTTATAAACCACCATTGATCCACCTGCCTGTGGGGCATTGATGGTTTTATTCACTCGGGCCACCAGTTCGGACCCATCATCTTTCTCTTCTTCCTCGTCTTCATCCCTCAGATGCCGAACTGATTCTAAGGTTAAAGGGATGGTATTTTTCCTCGACTTACGAGCCTTCGATTTTGGGTTTTCGGAAGTGGAAGCCTTTTTTATCTTATTTTCCTTCGCCAGTTTAGGTATCGGGGCTGATGTTTCCTCCTCGCCTGACAGGGGTCTCAAAATCGCATCCTTTCCCAAACCTAAACACAAGACAATTCATTTGATTACGGAAAATTGTTTGAGCTATCAATGATGTGAGAGAGGATATTACCATGATTTTTTCCCTCCCATCGGCCCTTTGACAAATCACGCCATGAGCGCTCTGCATACGAAGAAGTCGAAGCTTGGGTCCGTACCTTGACCTTGAGGTCGGGAACCGCACCGGGCATCCAAGGAACCGCTGCACCACAAAAGGGGGAATATCAGTAAGAAAGGAAATGAAGGGGCAAAACAATGGGAGTTAACGGCCAAGTTACACTTATGCTTCATGTTCCATTCTTTGGGAAATGGCATCTTCTCGGCCGGTATTAGGTCTGACGTCTTCACCTATGCTCGATCCTTGTCAATTTAGGTCTGGGATCACATCGTGTGTCGATTTGGGATACCCGCAGAGACAGTATGCGACAATGGTAAGTAATTTATCGGCAGTAAAGTGACAAAATTTCTCGAAGACCATAAAATAAAAAGGATATTGTCCACACCATATCACCCCAGTGGGAACGGACAGGCCGAATCGACAAACAAGACTATCATCCAAAACCTGAAGAAAAGGTTGAACGAAACTAAAGGAAAATGGAGAGAAATTCTGCCCGAAATCCTTTGGTCATATAGAACAACATCGAAGTCCAGTACGGGGGTAACTCCATTTTCCTTAGTGTATGGTTCCGAAGCATTACCTCCAGTCAAAGTTGGAGAACCCAGTGCAAGGTTTCGACATACGTCGGAGGAATCAAACCACGCGGCTATGAGTACTAGCCTTAAATTATTAGATGAAAAATGAGAAGCGGCACTTGTTCGAAAGGCTTCACAAAAGCAACGAATCGAAAGGTAATACAATAGAAGAACAAAACTTTGCCACTTCAGGTTCGGGAACCTAGTCCTAAGGAGGGTCACTGCCAACACTCGAGATCCTAATGAAGGAAAGCTCGACCCGAATTGGGAAGGACCCTATCAAGTCCTCGATAAAGTCGGAGGAGGGTCTTATAAACTCGGAACGATGGATGGCGAACCATTACCAAACAACTGGAACATATCACTTCTCAAACGATATTATTGTTAAAGGTATGACATATACTCTTTTTCCCTTAGATCGGTTTTTATCCCAATCGGGTCTTTCCGGCAAGGTGTTTTAACAAGACAACAACTATGTGCTACCTAAAGACAATTCAATAGTATCCAATTCTTCTTTAAAATGAACCTCGAATACTGGGGGGCTTTACCATCGAATAAATCATGTTCGATACAAGAAAGTTATTTCATACCAAAGTCATGTCAAACAGAGTCTCGATAGGGAAAAGTGTAATGGACAAATGGTCAAAACGAACAATGCTCACATAGTTTTGCTCCAGCCCTTGCACAAAATACGAACACATGTATAATGACCTCTTTACCGATAACTCATATTATAAAAAGTTTGTTCTGCTTCACGATTCAAACAGGCTTAAGGGCCGACCACTACCCCTTAAATTGGGAACTGCCAACTGAATATCAACAAAGCCTATGGGTTGCTCTTTTTTCGAGTTCAAGCAAGCACTCACTCGACTACTAAGCCTACGGGCTACTCTTATTTCGAGTTTGAGCAAGCACTCACTCGACCATTAAAGCCTACGGGCTACATTACTTCGAATGCGAATCACGCACTCGACTACTAAGCCTACGGGGCTACATTACTTCGAGTTTGAATCACTCACTCGACTACTAAGCCTACGGGCTACTCTTATTTCGAGTTTGAGCAAGCACTCACTCGACCATTAAAGCCTATGGGCTACATTACTTCGAGTTTGAATCACTCACTCGACTACTAAGCCTACGAGCTACACTTATTTCGAATTCGAATAACTCACTCGACTAGTAAGCCTTTGGGATACTCTTATTTCGAGTTTGAGCATGCACTCACTCGACCATTAAAGCCTATGGGCTACATTACTTCGAGTTTGAATCACTCACTCGACTACTAAGCCTACGAGGCTACATTACTTTGAGTTTGAATCACTCACTTGACTACTAAGCCTACGGGCTACTCTTATTTCGAGTTCGAGCAAGAACTCACTCGACCATTAAAGCCTACGAGCTACAATACTTCGAGTTCGAATTACTCATGTGACTACTAAGCCTACGGGCTACTCTTATTTCAAGTTCGAGCAAGCACTCACTCGACCATTAAAGTCTATGGGCTATATTACTTCAAGTTCGAATCACTGACTCAACTACTAAGCATGCACACTACACTTATTTAGAGCTCGAGAAAGCACTCACTCGCCCTTTAAAGCCGACGGGATATATTACTTCAAGTTTCAGCAAGAGCTCACTCGGTTGTAAAGGCTACAAGGTCCAAATTTGATCACAAGGTACCTGATCTTCACAAGGAAGAAAAATAAAATAGAGGCAAGACGGGAAACAAAAAGATATTGATATATATATATATATATATATATATATATATATACACACACACAAGATTTTTTACATGATTGTTTGCAATATCCGAAATTGAAACTAAGGGCTACGTTTCTTGGTTATCTCCAGGAGCGGTCTCTTCTCCATCGGGCTCCTCCCCGCTTTCGGACCCGCTCTTGCTCCCATCATCATCGGAATCCAAAGCTTCAGCATCAGCTTCGAGCTCTTTAGCCCTTTTTATCTCTTCAATGAGGTCGAAACCTCGAGCATGGATCTCATCGAGGGTCTCCCTCCGAGATCGGGATTTAGCAAGTTCAGCAACCTAATGTGCTCGAGTGTTGGCGGTCTCATCTTCTTTTCTTGCTTGTACCTGTGCAGCTTCAACATCAGCCCGATAGATGGCCATGAATGCATCCGCATTGGCCTTTGCCTTTTTGACTTCAGATTCGGCCTTGGCAAGTTCAGAGGCCAACCGAGCCTCTAGCTCCTCTACTCTTCTTACCTTAACCGAGCTTTTCTCCTTCATACTTTGAAGTTGGTTTTTGGCCGATGATATTTGGGCTCGAGCAGCCTCTCTCTCTACAACAAAGTAGTCCATACCTTCTTTCGATTTCAAGGACTCCGCTTTTACCACATTGACCTCCTCACGGAGTTTCCAAAACGTCTCAATTTTCTGCTACAATTGTGAGACCAAAAAATTACCCATCGTTCTGGTATCGAGACCATAGGCTTTTAAAAGTATCATTACCTGCTGGGACAGATCGGTCTGATCTTAGTGAGCCTTGGCCAACTCAGGTCGGAGGTCTTTGATTTCCTCTCCCCTCTGCCCTAAGAGGAGTTTAAGGGCGTTCCTCTGCTCTGTGACCCATTGAAGGTCGGCCTCGTATCGACGCAGCTCAGTTCGAGACCGAGAACATGCTTCTCGATGAACTGTTGCATCCTGCAAAGAAAGTTAAGGCTTACCCGATTCAAAGCATGTTGCACTCCGAGGAAAAGATCTGATGCATCACTAGTGCCGAAAACATCCTCGACACCGGTAAACAAATCATGAAAAGGGCCATCTCCCTCATGAGATCCATCTACCTCAAGGGCCCCCAAAGCTTGGGCTTCTCGAATCGGCCTTTTGGAAAAATCAGGGAAAGTGGGCGAGTCTTCAATTACTATTGCCCCAAATGAGTCACTTGGGGCATTCTCTTTGGATCGAAGAGAGTCAGGGATGGCCTAATGAGAGATATCCTTGATCCCCAAAGGATCCGGGACATTTCCTGAATCTTTCTCCGATATATCCTCAGTTCGAGGCGGAGCCTTGTAAACCACCATCGATACAGCTGCCTATGGGGCATCAATGGTTTTCTTCACTCGAGCCACCAGTTCGGACCCATCGTCTTTTTCATCTTCCTCTTCTTCATCCCTCAGACACCAAACGGATTCTAAGGTTAAAGGGATGGTATTTTTCCTCGACTTACGAGCCTTCGGTTTTGGGTTTTCGGAAGTGGAGGCCCTTTTTCTCTTATTTTCCTGGGAAGAGAAAAATGTTCTTGGAAAGCTCAAGTGAAAGTAGTTGATTATTTCCTCAAGTAAGATATGTTAAGGCTATACCTTCTTTCCTTTTTCCATGATCCATATGATACAAACAAAATGAGCAAACTTACAACTTTCATAAATTACTCTATTCATAGACGTACTAGGTGTGCCTATGTTCTGGATTCCCCATGTGTCCTACTATCATAACGTCTGTTCATGGGTCTTATGACATTTCAAGAGATCATATTGACTTACTTAATTATGCATTGCATTCATTTATACATATACATTTACCCATGACCAGATGACGTTATTTAAGCATATATTATATGTATATGGGGTATGGGAAAAGGTTACGGCGTTATATACGCACCACCACCTGATAAGTTGGTATACGTTGATGATTTTGCCCACAAAGGCTGAGATGATATGATGGGATGCCCAAATCAACAGTCGATAAACTGGAACATGTTATATTGATCGCACATCAGCCCGAGAAAAAGGTATACCTGAGAACGGGATTGACCCCCGAACTCAAGAAAAACCTTATTCAATTTCTTATCAATAACATAGATTGTTTTGATTTGTCCCATTTGGACGACAGGGATCCCACCGTCCATAACAACGCACCAACTGAGCTTGGAGCCTAGGTTCAAACTGGTGAAACAAAAAAGAAGACCTCAGCCCGAGGTAAAGCACGCATTTGTAAAGGACGAGATAACTAAACATCTCAAAATAGGGTCAATTCAGGAAGTAAAATATCCTGAATGGTTATCCAATGTAGTTGTAGTCCCTAAAAAAGGGAACAAACTTAGAATGTGTGTAGATTATAAAGATTTAAACAAGGCGTACCCCAAAGATTCTTTTCCACTGCCTAACATTGATCGCATGATCGATGCCATTGTCAGCCACGAGATCCTTACTTTTCTCGATGCCTACTCCGGGTACAATCAAATTTAAATGAACCCGAAGGAACGGGAAAAGACTTCATTTATCACCAAGCATGAAACGTATTATTATAATGTAATGTCCTTCGGGCTAAACAATACAGGAGCTACTTACCAACGCCTAGCACATAAAATGTTTGAAGAACAAATAGGAAAATCAATGAAAGTTTATATTGATGACATGATAATTAAGTCTCTGCGCGCAGAGGACCATTTGACTCATTTGCAGGAGACGATCAAGATATTAAGGAAATATAATATGAAGCTCAACCCCGAGAAATATGATTTCGAATCGGGGAATTGAGATCAACCCCAATAAGATAAAGGCCATCAAAGACATCGCCGTCGTGGATAGTGTAAAAGCCGTGCAAAAGTTAACCGGATGGATAGCCACCTTAGGCCGATTCATTTCAAGGTCGGCGGATCGATGCCACAGATTCTTCTCTCTACTCAAAAAGAAGAACGATTTCGCCTTGACCAAGGAATGCCAACACGCATTGGAAGAATTGAAGCGATACTTGTCAAGCCCACCACTGCTGCATATACCGAAGGAAGATGAGAAACTTTACTTATACTTGGTGGTATAGGAAATCGTGGTGAGTGGCGTACTAGTTCGAGAAGAGCAAAGTACGCAATTTCCTTTTTATTACGTAAGTCAAACCTTAGGAGAAGAAGAAACTAGATATCAACAATTAGAGAAATTGGCTGTTGAACTCAGTGGCTACGATATTGAATATCGACCCCGCACAACCATCAAGACCCAAATTTTAGCGGACTTTGTGGCCGATTTCACGCCAACCCTCGTACCCGAAGTTGTAAAAGAACTCTTGATAAAATCGGGTACATCATCGGGGGTTTGAACCGTCTTCACAGATAGTGCTTTGAATATGAAGGGGTCCGGGCTCGACGTCTTTTTGAAAACCCCCACGGGTGGCGTTATTAGGCAATCTATGAAACTTCTAGGTTGACTAACAATGAGGTCGAGTACGAGGCCATGTTTGTAGGTCTCGAACTACCTAAAAGCTTAGGAGCAGATGTAATTGAAGAAAAATATGACTCTTTACTAGTGGTGAACCAAGTAAACATAACCTTCAAAGTTCAAGAAGGTAGAATGCAAAGGTATTTGGAACAATTATAAGTAACTTTGCACCGTTTCAAGGAATGGACTATACAACATGTGCCTCGAGAATAAAACGGTGAGGCCGACACACTCACAAGTTTGGGGTCATCGGTTGAGGAAGTTGAGATCGACTCGGGGACTATCGTTGAACTCTTAGGATCCGTAATCGAAGGTCATGCCGAGATAGATTCTACAATCTTAACCTAGGATTGGAGGAATAAGTATATTGAATACTCGAAGAACGGAAATCTCCCCTCGAACCCTAAAGAATCTAGGGCCCTACAAATCAGAGCTACTCAATTTCTGTTAGTTGAAGATGGAACATTATATAGAAGGACATTTGATGGACTATTGGCAGTATGTTTAGGACCAGGAGACACCGATTATATTTTACAAATTCATTAGAGCAGGATACTACTAGGATAGCATGGAAAACGACACTAAGGAGTTTGTTCGAAAATGTGATAAATACCAAAGGTTTGCACAGATGATCCATAAGCCCAGAGAACGACTTCATTCAGTCATGTCTCCATGGTTATTCATGAAATGGGGGATAGTTATCATCGGCCATCTACCATCGGCCCCAGGTAAGGCTAAATTAATTTTGTTCATGACTAACTAATTCTCTAAATGGGTTAAAGTACAGGCGTTCAAGAAAATGAGAGAAAAAGAGGTTATAGACTTCATCTGGGATCACATCGTTTGTCGATTTGGGATACCCGCAGAGATAGTATGCGAAAATGGTAAGCAATTTATCGGCTGTAAAGTGACAAAATTTCTCGAAGACCATAAAATAAAAAGGATATTGTCAACACCATATCAACACAGTGGGAACGGACAGGCCGAATCGACAAACAAGACTATCATCCAAAACGTGAAGAAAAGGTTGAACGAAGCTAAAGGGAAATGGAGAGAAATTCTACCTGAAATCCTTTGGGCATATAGAACAACATCAAAGTCTAGTACGGGGGAAACCCCGTTTTCTTTACTGTATGGTTACGAAGCATTAATTCCAGTTGGAGAACCTAGCGCAAGGTTTCTACATACGTTGGAGGAATCAAACTAGGAGGCTATGAGTACTAACCTCGAATTATTAGATGAAAACGAGAAGCGGCACTTGTTCGAATGGCTGTGAAAACGCAACGAATCAAAAGGTACTACAATAGAAGAACCAACCTACACCACTTCAGGATCGGGAACGTAGTCCTAAGGACGGTCACCGCCAACACTCGAGATCCTAATGAAGGAAAGCTCGACCCGAATTAGGAAGGACCATATCAAGTCCTTGATAAAGTCAGAGGAGGGTCTTATAAACTCGAAATGATGGATGACGAACCATGACCAAACAATTGGAACATATCACTTCTCAAACGATATTATTATTAAAGGTATGATTTTCTCCTTTCTTTCGTCCATATATATATTCGATGCTAACTCATTGCAGGAGTTCGACCAAAGACATTGAGACCTAGGGTTTTAAAGAACGTGTTGCACTCTTTTTTACTTAGATCGGTTTTTATCCCAATCGGGTCTTTACGACAAGGTTTTTTAACGAGACAACAACTATGTGCTACCTAAAGACAATTCAATAGTATCCAATGCTTCTTTACAATCAGCCTAGAATACTGGGGTGGCTTTACCATCGAATAAATCAAGTTCGATAAAAGAAAGTTATTTCATACCAAAGTCATGTCAAACAGAGTCTCGATAGGGAAAAGTGTAAGGGCCAAATGGTCAAAACGAACAAATCATGTGTTGTGGGATGATGGAATCCTCCATAAAAGGGCCTTTAAACCTTAATTATGCACCTAGTGTTTGATACAATTCTCGAATGAGCTAGAACCATGATCATCTTCCTAATTTTGGTTCAATTTGTTACATTTCTAAATAGATCGAAGTTGCTAAGAATTACAGAACATTTTATAGTCTAAAGAAGCTCGAGTGAGGTATGTTGGCTAAACGATTCTCTTAAAATTGAACCCCACAATATCCATGTATGTCCCGAGTTTCTCATTGTGAATCGATTAACACGTAAGCTGGTGTCAAAAGACATCCGTGATCAATATGTAATTCAATGCTCTTGTTATGCTGTACTACTATTTGAGAATGTGTTCAAAGTATGGGTTTCATATATAAATGCCTTGACATCAAGTTGTGTTTCAACTGAAAACTAATGAAAATTATGTAAGAAACTGTAATGCGCCTAAGACTCATATTTGCTCATATGTGTGCTTAAATGTCTTTAATAGCAATTCCTTGTTGTTGGAAAGTCCATGATGAGGGTTGAATGTAAAAAGGTGTGCATGAAATACGAAACATGAAATACAAAATACGTAATGCGCAATGTGATATATGAAATACGGCCAACATGCCAAGAGAAATAATACAATTGTGACCACTAGTCCCAATAAAATGAAGAGATGTGCAAGAAATATGAAACAAGGTGATTGATAGAAAAGGATGCTGTCTCACATGAGACGGCCTAGCCGATCCGGTCGTGATCGGACGCCATGCCACACAAATGGTGGTAATTATATTGGAAATTGTAATCAAAACTGTGTACAGTGGTATATCGGTATTAAAGGTCTCCCAACTTAAAATGTGGAAATTTACTTGAAAACTTATTTCATTCCTAATTTGATATTTGGTAACTGCTTGAGCTAATTGTGCTAACTTGCATTACTGTTCGTTCTTATGAGAGGATGTTTAGTCATATATACTAGTACTATTTGACACTACTAACGTCCCTTTTTGGGGGGCGCTATATCTTTCATGGATGCAGGTGGTTCCACAATAGGCTACACTAATCAGTGCTAGTGACACGCTCTCTTCCCAGCTGACTTGGTGAGCCCCACTTCACTCGGGTCTTATATTGTTTGTTCTTTATATTATTATGTTTTGAGATATAGCTAGAGCCTTATTCCCGGCACTATCATTGTACTCTTTGTATTTATTAGAGGCTCCGTAGACATAGTGTGGGTGTATATGGGTACTGGGAAAGTCAAACAAATTATGTTTTGATCACTTGTTCCACTTCAAACCATGAGAATGTGTGCATTTTAAGACTTATTAAATGAAGTAACTAATGGTAATGAATTTGGTATTGTCTATATGATCTCCTTATTAGTTAATTAACAAAAATGCGTGTTCTCTTTAAATCATGGTTGAGTTTGGGTAGAAAGTATTCAACAGGCTTACTTGACCAGGTTCACTCGGTTGAGGGCCGGCCGCGCTCCCCGAGTTTGGGGCATGATTAACATGGTATCAGAGCCTACCATTTTAAAGTGTCCTAGGATGTCTGAGTGCTATGTCTAGTAGAGTCCTTCTAATCGGTGTGTTATCGACCATATCTATAATTAGGAGGCTACTTGGAAATTAAGGAATAATACCCTTCTTTGATGTTCTTCATCATGCGATAAAGCTGATTGCACAATTGTTCCTCCATTAACTCATGCATTTCTCTATCTTTCAGTAAATGGTACCTAATAAGAAGGCACGAACTGGCCAAGGAGCCAATGCTACCCCAGGAGTGGCAGTTGATTCTATCATTGATGATGCGGGTGAACACCCGAGGGGTGAGGATATTCCCCTGATTACTACACCGCCTGATTGTACTATTCCTGCTCAAGGTGCACCAGTTCCTACACCTGACGAGGATGCAACAAATCCTCCACTTTATATTCCGGTTCCACCTCCAGCCCCAGCTTCTGGTCTTGGTGTTTCTGATGGGGATCTTAGGAATGCCATACTAATATTGGCTCAGATAGTGGCTTCCTAGGCCTAGATGTCAAATGTTGCCCCCACTTCTTCTAGTCAGCAAAGGGACTCTATTGGTTCCATGGTTAACATGTTTCTTCAATTAGATCCTCCAGTGTTCAAGGGTACTGATCCCGAGGAGGATCCCCAAGATTTCATTGATGAGATGCACAAGACCCTCAGGTTTATGCATGCTACTAAGGCAGATGGAGTGGAGTTGTCCTCCTACTGCCTGAAGGTGGTGGCCTATTCTTGGTTTGAGATGTGGAAGGACTCTTGTGAGGAGGGGAGCCCTTCGGCGAGGTGGAGTGAGTTTGCCGACCCTTTCATGGATCATTTCTTGTCCGCCGAGACTAAGGCAGCCCGTGCTGTGGAGTTTGAGAACCTAAAATAGGGTAGCAAGAGTGTGTGGGAGTACCGTATGTAGTTTGCACGCCTATCCAAGTATACTATTCACATGTTGCCCACGATGGAGGCTAGAGTATGTCGGTTTGTACAGGGCCTTAGCCCTTTGGTTATCAATGCGGCCTCTATAACTGCCTTGAAGTCTGACATGAACTATGGTAAGATGGTAGCATTTGTTCAAGCTACAGAGGACCGTAAGCTGAAGAACAGAATTGAGCGAGAGGGTAGCAATAAGGCTCAGTCCGTGGGCAACTTTGGGAATTCATTTGGTGGCGGTAGGTCAACATTCAGGGGAGGGTCATCAGGGCCATCCATGTCTTTTGCTCAGTCTTCAGCCAGTACACCTAGTTCTTGATAAAATGCTAAAATGAGCTAGAACCATGATCATCTTCCTAATTTTGGTTAAATTTGCTACTTTTCTAAAATAGATTGAAGTTTTTAAGATTTTCGGAACATTTAGAGTTAAGGAAGTTCAAGTAAGTTATGTTGGCAAAACTTTTTTCTTAAAATTTAACCTCACAATATCCATGTATGTCCCAAGTTGCTTATTGTAAATCGATTACCCGGATAAGCTGGTGTCAAAAGACATTTGAGATCAATATGTAATTCAAATGCTCTTGTTATGTAGTACTACTATTTGAGAATGTGTTCAAAGTAGGGCTTGCATATCTAAATGCCTTGACCTCAAGTTGTGTTTCAAAGGAAAGCTAATGAAAGCTTGTGTAAGAAATCATAATGTTCCTAAAACTCCTATTTCCTCAAATGTGTGCTTAGATATCTTGAATAGAAATGCCTTATTGTTGGAAAGTCAATGATGATGGTTGAAAGTAAAAAGACGTGCATGAAACACGAAACATGAAATACGAATCACGTAATGCGAAATGTGAAATATGAAATATGAAATATGAAACATGATAGCTGTGCCAAGAGAAATAATAAAATTGTCACCATTAGTGCCAATGAAATGAAGAGATGTGCAAGAAATATGAAACGGGATGATTGATAGAAAAGGGTGATGTCTCACATGAGACGGCGTGCCCGATCGAGTCGTGATCTTATGCCATGCCGCACACATGGCGGTGACTGTGTTAGAATTGTAATTGCAATTGTGATTTGGTTGTTGTATCGCATGCGACGGCCTAGCCGATCAGGTCGTGATCGGACGCCATGCCGCACAGATGGCGGTGACTGTGTTAGAATTGTAATTGCAATTGTGATTCGGTTGATGTCTCGCTTGAGATGTCCTAGCCGATCGGGTCGTGATCGGATGCCATGCCGCACACATGGTGGTGACTGTGTTGGAAATCATAATTAAAATTGTGAATAGTGGAATACTGGTACCAAAGATTTCCCAACTTAAAATTTTGAAATTTATTTAAAACTTATCTTATCTCTAATTTGATATTTGGTAATTGTTTGAGGCTTTAACTGATATTATGACTGTCCTTACTTGCATTACTACTCATTTCTTTGAGAGAGTGTTTAGTCATATATACAAGTACTATTCAACAATACTAATGTCCCTTTTGTCGGGGGCGTTGCATCCTTAATGGATGCAGGTGGTTCCATAACAGGCGACATTGATCAGCGATAGCACTACACTCTTTTCCCAGCTGATTTGGTGAGCCCCGCTTCACTCGGGTCCATGTATCTTTTGTTCATTTTATCACCATATTTGAGGTATAGCCGGATCCTTATTACCGGCACTATCATTGTACTCTTTTGTATCTAATAGAGGCTCCGTAGACATAGCGTGGGTGGTATGTTGGTATGGGGAAAGTCAAATTGGTAATGTTGTAATTGTATAACACGTTCCAAATTAAAGTATGAAAGAGTATGTAGTTTGAAACTTATAAATGATAAAACTACTGATAATGAGTTTGAGTTGTTGTTTACTTGATCGTCCTCACTGCTTATTTAATGAATTGGATTTTACTTTTATTCTTGTAGAAGGTAATGTACAGGCTTGCTCGGTCAGGTTATCTCGATCCATTATATACAAGTACTATTCAACAGTACCTCTGAAGTGCTGAAATGTGGAATCATTAATGATACATAAAGCTTAAACTGATTAGAACTTCTTTGAAAGTCATCCACTCTGTTGTAATCTCAAATGCACTGCCAATGCGAGCCGAATGACTTGTGCTCAATCAGCACCCAAATACCTCATGAAGAAACCCCATCTTACGAAACTGTGTGAATCCCTTCTATGTGCATACTACATCCACCACAAATAACAAACCCGAATCATTCCAAGATTTCTAATATGGCCACGAAGTATAGAACATCATGTATCCAGCAATTTCCTCATTTGAGTCATCCTCGAAGTCAACCTCTTCAATTCATAACCGATCCATAAGTATGCCAGACCAGAACTAACAAAACACATGACCATTCAATCTGATCATCGACAACAGACTCTCCCACTTGGCTAGAAGCCACAGAACATAACAATCGATAACCCACAATGCCCTTACTCCATAACTGCCATAATATCTCACTGTAATTCAACTAATTCCTTCATACACTCATGTAGCTCTAACAATAAAAATAGCTAAAGTCATCTGTTAAGCGCATATCCATCCTCGGGATAGCAGTGCAAACTTCCCCAAGCGATACAAACTCAAATTACATCACATAATCTACTGATAGGAAGGAACATCTCCTCATAACATCATAAGGATCACACAACTCAGAACATCCTGTAGAAGATAATCCACCTGCTTTGCCTCAAACTGACATATCTCTATGCCTTTTCATGTCCCCAACCACTATACAGTCACTAAATCCTCCCGAATCTGAACTCATCAACAAGACAAAACAATCCACTTCATTCCACAAATGAACTACATGAAAGACCCCTCAACATGCCCATATCTCGAGATTATACCACATATCAAGATAGAAATCAAGCATCCATAGTCTTTTTGCATCCCAAGCAATATTTTTCTTATCACATCCCAACTATCTAAGCACACCCCATAGTCACATAATACTCATCATATTGCTACTCAACCACTTCTGAGACATCAATCCAACTCCTAGGGACACTACCAGACATATAAGTCCAAAAGCATATACTCACACAATATGAACTACCGGCTGGCCCAATCAATTCAACACAAAGAACACATCTCACACCTCATTCATGAAATGACAAGTCATCGACGCACATATGAGTGGATGGAAGGAATTCAAATAGATACACTTCAAACTGAATCAATGTCGCATGATAATGAAAGAAAGATGTGAAGTTTCCTAGATGCCATGTTGTCTCTCGAAGATAGGTATGGACGTCATCATACCGATTCGCATGACTCTACTAGACACTTGCTCATGACCCATAGAACCTATGAACCTAGAGCTCTAATACCAACATATCACGACCCAAATCCATGAGTCGTGATGGTACCTAACCCAACCCACTAGGTAATTCAAACAATAGTCAACACAGTTCTAATGAAAATAATAAGAAATCAATAAATGAAATAACTAAATTTCCATACAATAATCCAAGGAGTGGTAGTACAAGTCGTGAGCATCTAAGACTGGGATTTATAAAGCTAGTATGAAAATAACTATAACATATGTTTGAAATATACATGAATAGATTACAAATCTAAAACAACCAAGGACAAATTGTAGCTATATCCAGAAAATCAAGTACACCTTCATGCAAGATCCCGTCATCGACAACATCTCAGCTCCAAGATCTACACGTAAGGTGTAGAAGTGTAATACGAGTACTACCATCCCCATGTACTCAGCAAGTATCATAACTAACCTCGATGAGGTAACATAAGTAAGATTTATAAATGATACTCGCTAATCAGATGTGTAGTTCATAATTGCAACAAGTGCATAACAGTAATATGATCAAATCTTGAAATTATGGATTAAACCACCTTGTGCACTCAATTTTCTTTACATACTCTGCTCAGTCAGTAATAAAACATATATAATGATGATATGCAAATAAATCAGGTAACCAGCCAAGGAAACTATAAGTAACGAAGAAATGCAACACCCTAACATAAATATATGGAAGCGCCCAATCTAATATAAATAGTAATCACAACACAGCTCTAAGGCCCACATCAGAATCTCAATAATCGAACCAAACCACCGATCAGCCTTCCCATGGCACACATCAACCAGAAACCTGTCGGTTTCTCATAATCCATGTGTACACCATCAAGAAAGAACATGAGAGTGTAACCCTAGGGGGGAAGGATCCATATCCATACACTGCATGGATAACTCACGTTCTAATAATATCAACCGCACGAACAACTCACGTGCCAATAACAACAATATTCGAATCCGCATGGACTACTCACGTGCTAACAATATCAATCGAACAGACAACTCACATATTGCACGAAAAACTCACGTGCCAATATCATAATCTCTCTGGCGTGGTCACAACATCAATATCACAATCCTCCCAATATGGTTACATGCTCTATATCACAATCCGTCTGATGTGGTCACATGCTTAATATCACAATTTTCCCGGCATAGTCACGGGCTACCAGTCAAATCATATCACACGGAAAGCAGATATAGAAGAATATATGTACATGATCAATGGGCATCAAATTTCATACTCCGGGACTATTATAAGTGACATACTAAGGTGTATGCATGTGCAAAGTGTACTATCATAGCTCAAATCAGACAATTACATCACTAAAGTAGCAATTATCAGGTTCAATCATGATATTAACCTCTATGTAACCTCAAACATGGCTCAAATAACTCATAACAGGGTATAAGTATAAGAAACATCACAGCATAATTCTTAGCAATAAGTTCAAGATATATCATAGCCTGAGCACTACCCCGAACTAGAATAAATACCCCAGTGCATGCACATGGGCTCAACCCCACATATGTGCGCCACCCGTAGCACGTAAATATCACAAATAACTCAAGCAAATAGTGTCTCAACCAAGTTTAGGTAAGATACTTATCTCAAGTGAGGCAAATCAATATTATTGAAGCACCATCCCGAAACAATCGACCTCCGAACGGCTCAAACCTATCCAAAAATAGCTCAAAACATCAAATATTGTCATAGGAAACAAACCCAAACAATAAAGGTCGAATCTCTAATCAAATACCCAAAGTCAACAAAAATGTCAACCTGGGCCCGCATCTCGAAACCTGACAAAACTCACAAATTCCGGCAACCTATTTGAATACGAGTCCCATACTAATTTTACTAACATTTGACTCCGAATCCATGTTCAAATCCCAAATATTCACTTTAGAAACGTTTTGATAAACACATCTAATTTCTCTTTTAAATTCATCAAGTAAAAGCCAAAATCAAAGATGGAATCATGTAATACAATCAAATATGAGTAAAACCAATGTCACGACCCAAATCAGAGGGCCACAACGGGCACCCGGTGCCTTACTCAACCGAGTACCAACATAATGTATATTTATTATCACACCATCATGGGTAAATGGGCCAGAATGGCCGTCATGAGATAACTAGAATAAAACATAAGGGAATACTAGACATAGGATGACCCAACATAATATAGAAACTTATAAATGTGACATACAAGCCTATAAGGCCGATATGATCATTTGTACACTCAATACATGGGCTAACGAGTCCATACAAGTATCAATATACATGACATTTATCTACAAGCCTCTAAGAGTACATAAATGTCACAAAGGTCGGGACAAGGTCCCACCATACCAATCAATACATGTCCAAATCATACTGACCAATTAGTTAAGTCCGGAGCAAGTGGAGTGCACCAACACCTTCCGCTGAGCTGATAGCCTACTAGGACGACTGTCAACCTGACTATTGGGACCTGCGGGTATGAAACGCAGCGTCCCTAGGCAAAAGGGACGTTAGTACAAATAAAGTACCGAGTATGTAAGGCATGAAAGCGGTATATAAAAGACATGAAAGAAACATGGA
>AWOL01S0019621.1:49603-73388 GCA_000715115.1 Nicotiana otophora | reverse complement strand
GTCGAGACGTTTTGTTTTTACTATTAGTCGATATAGGTCAAACGTTTTGTTTTTAATATTCATCGATGCATCTAAGTAAGTTATAAGTCGATGAATCAATTTACAAATAGATATATTTAATGATGATAAATTATATATACTAATTAGATTATTTCTTCTTCACAAGTCTATCCCCAAAAGAACCGGCCATGTGGCCCTAGCGCTTCGCGTTCTTAGATATGTACACTTCGTTGTACTACTTTAAATAGCTTGTTATAGTATATGTTAGTGCATCCATTATTTGTATTACAAAATAAAGTGTTAATGGATTATATTTATATTATTTGACTTATGAACCGACCGAAGTTGGCCGGTTATATTCCAGATATTACATCTACCGACCAAAGTTGGTCTGTAAAATCTTCTCTTGTAATAACCGACCGACTTTGGTCGGTATATTCAACTATAAATTTTATAAAATATTTTAAATAATGATATAATCATTAAAATGTAAAATTGTGGGTCCACATTACCAACCGATGTTGGTAGGTAATCAAAAAAGTGCTTTAACTAAACAAGTCTGACCATTGCGGTCAAATATTTGACCAATATACCGACTGAATGTAATTAAAAAAATGTAAAATGTTTTATTGGTCGTTTCCGTCCATTTTGGATGGTTTTTTGGTCGCTATTGTTGACCGGCAACCTGTAACGACCCAACTGGTCATTTTACTTTCTAGATTCCCGTTTCCCTAAATAAAACTCCTCGTATGTGCTTTTTACTGTTTTATGATCTGCGGGGATGGTTAGTTTGGGATTTGGAAGGGTTCGGGTTGATATCGGAACACTTGGTTCCTTGGTTTGAGAGGCTAAGTTTTACTTTGGTCAATGTTTTGAGTGAACGACCTCGGAACCGGGATTTGACAGTTCCAGTAGGTTTGCATGATAATTCTAAACTTGGGCGTATATTCGGATCGGGTTTTGAATGACCCGGGAGTGTTTCGACACTTAATGTTGAAAGTTGGCTTATTGAAGGTTTAAAAGTTCTTTAAAGCAAAATTTGATGTCATTCCGAGTAGTTTAAGTATGAATCGGCGCATTCGGAGTAAGTTGGAAGAATTTGAAGTTCATATGTTGATTCCATTTTGTTTTGGGTAGCGATTCTTAGTTTTTATAATGTTTTCCACATTCCGAGGATGCGAGCGAGTCCATTTTATGTTTACAAACTTGTGGGCATGTTTGGACGGGGCCTCGGGGGGCCCTGATGCCATTCGGGCGATGCGCGGAGGCCATTTGGCATTGGGTGAACAGTTGAAGCTTCCAGTTTCTGGTGCAATCGCATCTGCGGAGAGCCAGCCGCAGGAGCGAGCTCGCAGAAGTGAGCCAACAGCGGCAGAAGCGGCCCAGCGTGGGCTGCCCAGTGGTCACAGAAGAGGGGTTCTTGCTCGCATCTACGAACGTGCAAATATGGGGAGGAAATCGCAGAAGCGGCCAGGAGCGCAGGTGCGGTTCTCGCACCGCATAAGCGGGCTCTGTAACAACCCGGCCGGTTATTTTGAGAGTTGTAGCCTCGTTCCCCCATTTACTGCTCATTTTGTACTTTATAGCTACAATGTGACTTGCTAGGGTAGTCGGTTCGGGTACGGTGAGATTTCAGAATGAAATGAGACACTTAGTCTCCCGGTTAAAAGCTTAAGTTGAAATGATTGACCGGAGGTTGATCTTTGAGTAAACAAATCTGAAACAGAATTCTGATGGTTTTGTTTCCTCCATTAGGTGATTTTGGACTTAGGAGCGTGTCCAGATTTTGGTTTGGAGGTCCATAGCAGAATTAGGCTTGAAATGGCAAAAGTCAAATTTTTTTGAAAGTTTAATCGGGAGTGGAATTTTTGATATCTGGGTTGGATTCCCATTCCGGAAATTGGAGTAGGTTTGTAATGTCAAATGTGACTTGTGTGCAGAATTTGGGGTCAATCGGACGTGTTTTGATAAGTTTCGACGTCGTTTGTATAAATTGGAAGTTCAAAATTCATTAGGCTTGAATCTATGTTCGATTCATGTTTTTGACGTTGTTCAAGGTGATTTGAGGGCTCAACTAAGTTCTTATGATGTTCTGGGACTCGTTGGTATGTTTGGTTGAGGTCTCAGGGGCCTAGGGTTGATTTAGCATGGTTAACGGATCAAAAATGGGACTTAGTGCATTGCTGAAGCTGGAGCTCTTCTTGTGTGATTGCACCTGCAAGGGGTTGTCCGCAGGTGAGATGCCACAGATGTGGCTGGCTTTACGCAAAAGCGGAGCTGGACTGGTCTGGGCAGGGCGCAGGTGCGAGGGGCTAACCGCATCTGCGAGCGAGGCTTCGCAGATGCGGCATTGAGGGAGAGGCATGTTTCTGTAGAAGCAGATGAAAGGCCATAGAAGCGGCTCCTAGCCGCAGAAGCGGAGGATGTACCACAAAAGCATTTCCGCAGGTGCGGATATTGGGTCGCAAGTGCGAAAACCTTGGCAGATTATTAAAACAAGGGTTCGCGATTTTGGCTTCATTTCAAATATTTCAAGCACGGTTTAGGCTATTGTTGAGAGGGTTTTCGAGAGGATTCTTGAGGTAAGTCCCTTGTGCTCATTCTTGATCAATAATACTGCTTCCCCATTGATTTTCCCACCTAGTTGGTGTGTATTTAAGGTTTAAATTGGGAGTTTGAGGCTAGGAATTTTGAGGGTTTGATTTGGGGATTTGGGTGACGATTTGGTGTCGGATTTTGATAAATTTGGTATGGATAGACTCGTGGTTGAGTGTGCTTTCCGGTTTTGTGACTTTTATAGAATTTCGAGATATGGTCCTGGGGGCCGGCTTTTAAGCCGATTTTTGATTTTGATTAATAATTTAGTATTTTCTTATGGAGTTGATTCCTTTAGCCCGTATTGATTTTATCACATTGTTTGTGGCTAGATTCGAGGAATTCAGAGGTCTTTTCGCGAGGCAAGGGGGTGTTGGAGTATAGATTTGCTCGTATTGAGGTAAGTAACAGTTCTAAATTTGGTTTTGAGGGTACGAATCCCGTATTATGTGTCATGTATTTTGTTTTGAGGTGACGCACATGCTAGGTGACGGGCACATGGACGTGCACCATAAGAATTTGTGACTTGGTCAAATTCCATGGAACCGTGTTGTTGTATAATTTATTGTTATCTGTACATTCTCCATGTAGTAGAGAAATTGAACCATACATCATGTTTAGACTATGTGTTGGCACCGTAGGCACCCACAGAGGGCGTGTGCATGTTGAATTATCTACTAAATAGTTGTTTTGTACTCAGTCACAGTTGTACTTGTTTATTATATCTCAGTGTCTATTGTTCCTTGCTGATACATTATATCATTCTGTTAGGGCTGACTTTCATGAGAATTGAGAGCCCGAGAGACTAGAGAGATTTATGACTGAGTGAGGCCGAGGACATGATTGTGAGATAGTAATACTATTGTACGTGAGTTGTCTGTGTAGTACGTGAGTTGCCGTGCGAACCAGATATTATACTGTAGCACGTGAGTTGTCTGTGCAGCACGTGAGTTGTCCGTGCAATCCAGATATTATACTGTAGCACATGAGTTGTTCGGGCAGCACGTGAGTTGTCCGTGCAGATTATAGCGCTTGGGCTGAAGGAGCACCTCCGGAGTCACAACACACCCCTAGTGAGCGCAGGTACCTACTAAGTGCGAGTGCCGAGTGCTGAGTGAATGGGAGGGCTGAGTCACTGCGGCCCTGAGATGAGGCATTTGATTTCAGTATTGTTGCACTTAGCTACCATGTATCACTGTCTTGAAATTTCTGAAAGATATTACACTCCGTTTCACTTAAACTTGTCATGGAATAACTATTTGACCTAATTTATCGAACCTGAGAGCATGCCTACTTTCTTATGTTGAAATCACTGTAGTTGAACTATAACTGTGAAGCTGATCACTACTTTCAGTTCTTTATTTAGCCTTGTTACTTACTGAGTTGGTTGTACTCACGCTACACCCTGCACCTTATGTGCAGACCCAGGTGCATCCGGTCACAGCGGTTACTGAGTTGTGGATTTCGGATTTTCAGAGACGATCGAGGTAGCTAATTGGAGTTTCACAGACTTTGTTTCTCCTTCCCTATCTTTCCACTTATTGTATTTAGTTTCAGACTATCATTGACAGTATTTTCCGGACTTGTGATGTATAGACGCTCATGTACTCCGTGACACCCCGATGTTGAGAATATTCGCGTTGTATTGTTTTTTGGGTTCCTATCCCATTTATGAAATCTTTTTGTTTAAACTGCTTGAATTCATTTTCTATTAAAAGTGTTGGAAATATTCTTAAATGTCGGCTTGCCTAGTACCACGATAGGCGCCATCACAACAGGTTAGGATTTTGGGTCGTGACAGACTCGCAGATGTGAGACTCCGCACGTAGAAGAGGAAGGGGCTAACTCGAGCATGGTCCGCATCTGCGAGGCTTTGTCCGTAGATGCGGCCATAAAGCCGCAGAAGCAGAAGTCCTGGAGGCAGAAGGCTTCATTTAATACGAGATTTAGCCATTTCTAACCTATTTTTCTCACTTTTTGGGCGATTTTGGAGCTTCTTGAGAGAGGTTCTCATCTAGCAATTTGGAGGTAAGTAATTTCTATCCAATGTTAGTTAAATACATAGATTATGGGTAGATTGTAATATATAAATTTGTGAAAATTATGGGTTTAGATGAAAAAACTATGTTTTGATAAAAATGGGATTTAACCACGAAAATGGTTGTGGGTTTGAGTGAAAATTATATATTTGAGTTCGTGAGATTATGGATAACATTTATCTTCAAAGAATTTAGGAATTCGGGCACGTGAGCCCAGGGTGAATTTTAGGAATCTTCTAATTTGTATTGGGTAATTACTCTAATAGTTAAATTATGAACTTTTGAACACGTATTGACTAAATTATATAATATTTGACTAGTTTTGAGTCGTTTGGCACCGAGTTGAGGCTTTAGAACGAATTTGAGTATCGGAAGTGAGCTTGAGAACGAGGTAAGTCTCTTGCCTAACCGTGTAAGAGGGAACTCTTCCCCTTAGGTATATGTTGTTGTGAATTACTTATGTGGAGAGCTACGTACGCACTAGGTGACGAGAGCCCGTGCGTAGCTAAATTCCATGGGATGTCCGGGTAGTCTTAGACTTACATCATGTTTTGTTTGCACTTTTATGTTAATTATGCACATTAATTGCTTTGAATAGAGCTGAGATTAAGGATTTTAATATTAAAGTCTCTAGTTTGGACTTCATATGTTTGGGAAGAATTGAAGGATTTTATAATAACTCTGATAATTCCATGTTCACTCGCGTCGCAAGTATTTCCGAGAGCGAGGTAAATTTCCTCTACTCTCATGGGAGCGGGCCGTTCGCCTCGGCAGGTTAATAGATTCATCTATGGTTCATGTCGTTCGACCCTCGGCAGTACACACGGTATATTTTCTGGATCGGGCTGTATCGGCATAAACCGTGCGTGATAATACTCGGAGCCCAATTATATTTGATATTATTTTATGGCTTGAGCGGTTATAACTACTTAATGACAGAAATTGACTTGGAATTTATTATTGGTAGTGGAATTGTAATTCATTGTTTGTTACTGAGTTGTATTTATTATTTATATGATCCATGATTGTTTAGAACTTTGGTATTTTATTGTTAGACCATAGTAAGTGCCGATATCGACCCCTCGTCACTACTTCTTCGAGGTTAGGTTGGATACCTACTGGGTACATGTTGTTTATGTACTCACGCTACACTTCTGTACTAATTGCAGGTTCTGAGGCAGGTGCATCTGGTGGTTATCCTGGCGCACACCCCTGACACTTCGAGACTTCGTGGTGAGCTACTTTCCGAGTCCATCCTGCAAAAACTAGAGTTTCTCTTTTGCTTTCATTTTCTGTCTATTCCATTCAGACAATAGTTTAGTGTTTTGTATATTCTACTAGTAGCTCATACACTTGTGACACCGGTCTTGAAAAATTTACTAGTAGTCATTTGATGATTTTTGAGTAATTATTTCACCACACTTGTTCTTATAATTGCTTACACTTTATTTTATTAAATTTCTCACCTCTTACTTATTTAACAATTAAGAATCGACTATTTCTAAAATGTTAAAAGAATTAGATAGATGGCTACTTGACTGTTGGCTTGTCTAGCGGCAATGTTGGGCGCCATCACGGTCTGTAGGGAAATTGGGTCGTGACACCAACGTGGGTCGGTATGGCTCGGTCGAAATTTTTCGGATTTCTAATAGTGTGCGGCTTGTAATGTAGGTGCCAAGGAAAAGGTCTATAGGCTCAAAGGGGCTAGCAATGGAAAATTTTATTTTTAAGTGACAAGCATATCTATGATCAAGAAAGAAACGCCTACGTCATCTCCTATACTAGCACAACTTAATGATTTCACTTCGATTAACACACAGGGCAAGTTATAGACTACACAGGATAGTACAGAATATCACAAATTCTCACACACACATTGCACATGACTCAATTAAGAGGGTTCTATTCAACTCTCAAGTCAAGGAAGCACATATAGTTGAGACATTTTAAGCAATATTGCACTATGTGGCATGCAAGTCAAACAACTGAGAAAAGGCATCATAGAGTAGGCTATCTATTTTACTCAGGCCTCACAATTCAAATCAAATGTATGGGAAGGTAGAGCACCTGTCATAGCCAAATGTACCAGCACCAAACACGTCAATAGGTACCTCGGAGCAACTCAGCTTCTTCCTATCCTACTCCAAAGGAAAAAACAAAGTACCCGGTTCGAGCTACACCCTTGGAAAAGAACCGTCGCCTAAAGAAAAACCAAGGGATAATACCTAACTATCATACAAAAATTCTTTTTTGGTATTTTTAATCAGACTTTAATCCCTCAAGAAAATTATCCAAAAGATCCATCGTCGGGAGAAGTCCGGGCTTTTTCTGATTTTTCTTTTTCCTTTTTCTATTTTTTGTATTTTTTTATTCTTTTTTCTTAAAACTAGACTATGTGTAGTTCGGGTTCCTAAAAAACTAATAAAACGAAACATATTTATACATTTTCATCACAAGAATTATTTACCCCACCCCACACTTAGCATATGCATAGTCCCCGATGCATGTAATAATTTAAAGCAAAGTAAGGTGGAAAGAAAAACTATGTGCTAGTCAGATTTCTCCTCCTCAGAATTCCCACCAGTCGCAGCTCCGGGTTCGTCATCATCATCAGCTCCCAGGGGCACCAAAGCCATGGGCCCCGTGACTTCATCACCAATCTCTTCCTCAGTGTCGGAGCCTTTGTGAGTGTTATCATCCTCTGACGGGTGAACAGGACTGTCACGTGCAATTCCCAATATCTCTTTGGAAGAACTGGACAAATAATTGCGTAGATGCATACGCTCCTCGTCCGATACGCCCAAACTGCTCATGATCATATTTAGTGAGCTATATAAATACTTGTTGAAGTTCTCGTCCCTCTCATTTTGGGCCGCCTAGATAAGCATAGATGTAGGCTCCAACAAAGTTGTGATGTCCATCAACCCCTTAGGAGCCTCCACAACCTCGTCATAACCGGGATATTCAGGCTTGTAATGACCTGGCCAGTCCTTTTGAATATTACAGCCCTTTTCCCTTATTCACTGCTCAATTTATACTTTATAGTTATTTTATGACTTGCCGGGGTAATTAATTCGGCTCCGGTGAGGTCTTGGAATAAATTCGAACACTTAGTTTCAAGGTTTAAAACTTAAGTTGAAAAGGTTGGCTTGATGTCGACCTATGTGTAAATGACTCCAGAATAGAATTTTGATGATTCCAATAGCTCTGTATGGCGGTTGTACACTTAGGAGTGTGTCCTAAAAATTTTTTGGAAGTTCGTAGATATATTAGGCTTGAAATGGCTAACATACAAATTGAAGTTTGGAAGTTTGACCGGGGAGTTGATTTTTGATATCGGGGTGGGAATCCAGTTCCGAAAATATTTATAGGTCAGTTATGTCATTTATCACTTGTGTGCAAAATTTGAGGTCAATCGGACTTGATTTGATAGGTTTCGGCATCAAATGTAGAAGTTGAAAGTTTTTAGTTTCATTAACTTGAATTGGGGTATGATTCATGGTTTTAGTGTTGTTTGATGTGATTTGAGGACTCGACTAAGTTCGTACGATGTTTTAGGACTTGTTATTGTATTTTGTTGAGGTCCCGGGGCCCTCGGATGAGTTTTGGATGGTTAACAGATTGAATTTTGGACTTAGGGGTCTGCTCGAATGTTTCTAATGCACTACCTAGTTTCCTTCATCGCATTCGCGAGAGTAATCGCGCATTCGCGAAGGGGAACTGGATGTAGGCAAGATTTTCTCTTCGCGTTTGCGAAGTGGAAGCCGCGTTCGTGAAGGTTTGGGCAGGTTGTGCATCGCGAATGCGAGAGGGTGGTCGCGTTCGCGAAGAAGAGAGAGAGCTGGAGGGGAACTAACATGTTGGCCAATGCGTTCGCGAGTGAGGTTCCGCGTTCGCGAAGGCCTGGGATTTTTGGTCATCGCGTTTATGAGAGGACACTCGCGTTCGCAAAGAAGAAATTTTGGACAACACATTTTTGTGCTTCGCCAACGTGAGGCAAGGGACACGTTCGCGAAGAAGAAATGACTGGACAGAATGTTTAAGTTCTGAAAATGCCTTTTCCATTTTAAACGATTTGGAGCTTGGGAAGAGGCGATATTTGGGATATTTTCAATGAAAACAATGGGGTAAGTGTTCGTAACTCAATTTTGGTCAAATTACTCGAATCCATGGTTGTTTTAAACATTTAATTGGTGATTTAAGTTGGAAATATTGTGAAAACCCTCTTGGTTTAATTTTAGTATTTGAAGGCTGAGTTATTGTCGGAAATTAGTAATTTTGGCATGGTTGGGCTCGTGGTTGAAAGGGTATTCATATTTTGTAACTTTTGTCAGGTTCAGAGACGTGGGCCTCACGGGCAATTTTTGAGTTAAATTTTGGATTTTGTTGGAAAATTAGTATTTTCATATGGAATAAATTCCTATGATTTGTATTTACTGAATCAAATTAATGATGACTAGATACGAGGCTTTCGGAGACCAATTCGCGAGGCAAAGAGTTTGTTATTATTTAGATACTCATGTACTCAGTGACACCGGGTTTTGGGAAGTGTTTTATATTAGTATTTGTGAGGTTTTTATATTGAATTTAAATATTTTGTTTACAAACTTAAGAGGTTATTGTGATTTATTGAGGTTGTCGGCTTTCCTAGTATTAAGATGGGCGCCATCATGACATGCGGATTTTAGGTTGTTACAAATTGGTATAAGAGCCTAGGTTACATAGATCTCACGAGTCATGAGCAGGTTTAGTAGAGTCTTGCGGATCAGTATGGAGACGTCTATACTTATCTTTGAGAGGCTGCCGAACCGTTAAGAAAATTTCACTTTCTTGTATTCTGTCGTACGAAATGTTGGTTCCGGAAACTAAATTTTTGTTATTCTATTCTCTCACAGATGATGAGGACACATACTACCAAATCGAATGGTTAGCCACCAGTTAGGGCCGCGAGAGGCCGGGGCCGTAGTAGAGGCCGGGGTCGTGGTTGAGATCGAGGTGTAGCTTGTACAGCAGTTGGATCAGCACCTGTAGCACAACCAGTTGCTCCATCTCAGGAGCAGATTCTAGATACAGTTGAGTCTCCGGGGCCAGCTCAGGCACCAGCTATTCCTATTGTGATTCCAGGCCTTCAGGAGGCTTTAGCCCAGATTTTGACTGTTTGCACTGGCCTTGCTCAGGTGGTTTCGGCTCAGGATGCACCAACCAGTTCTTAGGCCTAGGGAGGTACTCATACCCCATGTCTCCCGTACTCCAGAGCAAGTAGTGTAGGGACTTCAGATACCGGGGGCACTACCAGTTTAGCCGGTTACAGCTGCTCAGGCCTAGGTGGATCCTATTATAAATGACGAGGAGCAGAAGAGATTAGAGAGGTTTGGGAGACTCCATCCTCCAACTTTCAGTGGAACTGAGTCAGAGGACGCTCAAGATTTCTTGGATAGATGCCAACGGATGCTTCGTATAGTAGGTATACTGGAGACTAGTGGGGTCTCATTTACTACTTTTCAGCTGACTAGGGTAGCCTTCAGATGGTGGGAGACTTATGAGAGGAGCAGACCAATAGGTGTAGCACCACTATAATGGCATGAGTTCTCCGTATTAGTTCTGGAGAAGTTTCTGCCACAGACCAACATAGAGGAATTGTGCAGACAGTTCGAGTATTTACGTCAGAAGGATATGTCTGTGACTCAGTATAAGATGCGCTTTTCAGAATTGGCCCGTCATGCAGTTTGGTTGGTTCCGACTGAGAGAGAGAGGATCGGGAGGTTCATTAATGGCCTCAACCAATAATTTTGTTTTGTTATGACTCTGGGGAATATAGTAGGTGCTAGATTCAACAAGGTGGTTGACAATGCTCGACGGCTAGAGATGGTCCGTACTCAGGAGCGTGAGGAGAGGGAGGCCAAGTGGTCTCGTGGTTCGGGTAATTATAGTGGTGTTTCTCCTAGAGGGACATCCCTATCATAGCAGGGGTCGTCCTTATAGGCCCACTCAGATGGCTCGTCCAGCTCATCGTGGCACATCAGCTAGCCATGGTTCATACAATTCTCGACATAGTCAGTCTTCTCTTAGTGCACTTCCAGCTCAGAGTTCATCTCGTGCACCATCAGTTCAGGGTTCATCTGTACTAGGTCCTTCTGGTAGTTATTCTGGTTCTCGAGGTCCGCCTCAAAACTTGCCGACATTTTTAGAGAGGGGTTGCTTTGAGTGTGGAGATTTGGGTCACATAAAGAGATATTGCCCCCACCTTATGGGAGGTTCAGAACATCAGAGGAGTCAGGCTACGACTTTAGTACCAATTGCTTCACCACCCGCCCAGCTAGCTCGGGGTGGGGTTCAGTCTGCTAGAGGTCACCCAAGAGGGGGAGGCCGATCAGGTAGCGGTCATGCCCGATTCTATGCTTTTCCTGCTAGGTCAGATGTCGCTGCTTTAGATTCAGCGATCACAGGTGCTGTCTTAATGTCCACATGGAAGCTTCTATATTATTTGACCCTAGTTCCACTTATTCGTATGTATCATCGTATTTTACTTATTATCTGGATATGCCCCGTGAGTCCTTAGTTTTATATGTTCATGTATCGACGCCGGTAGGCAATACTATTATTGTGGACCGTGTATATCGGTCGTGTGTGGTAACTATTGGGGGACTGAAGACTAGAGTTGATCTTTTATTACTTAGTATGGTCGATTTCGATGTTATCTTGGCTATGGATTGGTTATCTTCATATCATGCTATTCTGGACTGTCACGCAAAAATAGTGACGTTGGCGATACCGGGATTGCCGAAGGTTGAGTGGAAGGGTTCTCTAAGTTATGTTCCCAGTAGGGTAATTTCTTATTTGAAGGCTCAACGTATGGTCGGGAAGGGGTGTTTGTCATATTTGTCCTTTGTGAGAGATGTCGATGCAGATACTACTACTATTAATTCAGTACCGGTAGTGCAAGACGTTCTGTCTATATTTCCTGCAGACCTGTCGAGTATGCCACCCGACAAGGATATTGATTTTGGTATTGACTTGGTGCTGGGCACTCAGCCCATTTCTATTCCTCCGTATCATATGGCACCAGCTGAATTGAAAGAGAAACTTCAGGAACTTCTTGATAAGGGGTTTATTAGGCCTAGTGTGTCACCTTGGGGTGCAACAATTCTATTTGTGAAAAAGAAAGATGGTACTATGCTGATGTGTATCGACTATAGGCAGTTGAACAAAGTTACAATCAAGAATAAGTATCCGTTGCCGCGTATTAATGATTTATTTGACCAGCTTCAAGGAGCGAGGGTGTTCTCCAAAATTGATTTGAGGTCTGGGTATCACCAGTTGAAAATTTGGGATTCGGATATTCAAAAGACGGCATTCAGGACTCATTATGGTCACTATGAATTTCTCGTGATGTCTTTTGGGTTGACCAATGCCCCAACAACATTTATGCACTTGATGAATAGTGTATTCCAGTCTTATCTTTATTTATTTGTCGTAGTATTTATTGATGCTATTTTGGTGTACTCACGTAGCCAGGAGGAACATGCAACACATTTAAGTATTGTACTACAGAGGCTGAGGGAGGAGAAACCCTATTCAAAGTCTCCAAGTGTGCGTTCTGGCTTAGTTTGGTGGCATTCTTTGGACACATAGTGTACAGTAAGGGATTTAAGGTTGATCCGAAGAAGATAGAGGCAGTTTAGAGTAGTCCCAGGCCATCTTCAGCTACTAAGATTTGAAGTTTTCTTGGCTTGGCTGGTTTATCGTCGCTTTGTGAAGGTCTTCTCGTATATTACATCGCCATTCACTAAATTGACCCAAAATGGTGCTCCATTCAGGTGGTCGGTTGAGTGTGAAGAGAGCTTTCAGAAGCTTAAGACTGCCTTGACCATAGCTCTAATTTTAGTTTTACCTTTAGCTTCTGGTTCTTATACAGTGTATTATGATGCTTCTCGTATTGGCATTGGGTGTGTCTTAATGCAGGAGGGTTGAGTGATTGCTTATGCTTCGCGCCAGTTGAAGCCACATGAAAAGCATTACCCTGTCCATGATTTAGAATTGGCAGCCATTGTTCATGCATTGAAGATTGAGAGGCACTATCTCTATGGTATGTCATATGAGGTATTTACAGATCATCGAAATCTTGAGGATGCAAGGTCGGATTTGTGTGCCAAATGTAGATGGGCTGCGTGAATTGATTCTTGAAGAAGCCCACAGTTCGCGGTATTTCATTCATCCGGGTGCCGCAAAGATGTATCAGGACTTGAGGCATCACTATTGGTGGAGAAAAATGAAGAAAGATATAGTTGGGTTAGTAGCTCGATGCTTAAATTGTCAATAGGTGAAGTACGAACATCAGAGACCGGGCGGATTGCTTTAGAGACTAGAAATTCAGGAATGGAAATGGGAGTGTATTACCATGAACTTTGTAGTTGGACTCCCACAGACTTTGAGAAAGTTTGATGTTGTTTGGGTAATTGTAAATCGGTTGACCAACTCCGCGCATTTTATTCCAGTCGGTACTACTTATTCTTCGGAGCGATTGGCTGAGATTTATATCTGCGAGATTATTCGCCTACACGGTGTGCTGGTGTCCATCATTTCAGATCGGGGCACGCAGTTTACATCACAGTTTTGGAGAGCAGTGCAACGAGAATTAGGCACACAGGTTCACTTGAGTACAGCATTTCACCCTCAGACGGACGGATAGTCCGAACGCAATTCAAATATTGGAAGATATGCTACATGCTTGTGTTATAGATTTTGGGGGTTCTTGGGATCAGTTTCTTCCACTGGCAGAATTTTCTTACAATAACAGCTACCAATCGAGCATTCAGATGGCTCCGTATGAGCCTTTATATGGGAGACGGTGTCGGTCTCCGGTGGGTTGGTTTGAGGCAGGTGAGGCTAGGCTATTGGGTACTGATTTAGTTCAGGATGCTTTGGAAAATGTTAAATTGATTCAGGATCGACTTCGCATGGTGCAGTCCAGACAAAAGAGTTATTCTAACCGAAAGGTTCGTGATGTTGCTTACATGGTAGGAGAGAAGGTATTACTCCGAGTTTCACCTATGAAGGGTGTTATGAGATTTGGGAAGAAGGGAAAGTTGAGTCCTAGGTATATTGGGCCTTTTGAAATACTTAAGAAGATTGGAGAGGTGGCTTACGAACTTGCATTGCCACCTAATCTATCGGGTGTTCATCTAGTGTTTCATGTATCTATGCTCCGAAAGTATGTCGGAGTTCCGTCTAATGTTTTGGATTTTAGTACAGTGTAGTTGGATGGTAATTTATCTTATGATGTGGAGCCGATGGCCATTTTGGACCGACATGTTTGAAAGTTGAGATCAAAGAACATAGCTTCAGTGAAATTATAGTGGAGAAGCCAACCAATCGGAGAAGCTACTTAGGAGATTGAGCGGGAGATGCAGAGAAAATATCCACACGTATTTGAGGCTCTAGGTATGATTCTAAACTCGTTCGAGGACAAACGTTTGTTTAAGAGGGGGAGAATGTAACGACACGACCGTTCGTTATCAATATTATAGTCATGTTCCCCCATTTAATGCTCAATTTGTGCTTTACAGTTGTTATATGACTTGCCGGGGTAATTGGTTCGGGTCCGGTGAGGTCTTGGAATAAATTGGAACAGTTAGTTCCAAGGTTTAACACTTAAGTTAAAAAGGTAGGCTGGATGTCGACCTATCTGTAAACGACCCTGGAATAAAATTTTCATGATTCCAATAGCTCTGTATGGTGATTTTGGACTTAGGAGCGTGTCTGAAAAATTATTTGGAAGTCAATAGTTAAATTAGGCATGAAATGGCTAAAATAAAAATTTAATTTTGGAAGTTTGACCGGGGAGTTTCCTTTTTGATATCGGGATCAGAATCCAGTTCTGAAAATTTTTATAGGTCCGTTATGTCATTTATGACTTGTGTGCAAAATTTGAGGTCAATCGGACTTGATTTGATAGGTTTCGGCATCAAATGAAGAAGTTAAAAATTCTTCATTTCATTAAGATTGAATTGGGGTATGGTTCATGGTTTTAGCATTGTTTGATGTGATTTTAGGTCTCAACTAAGTTCGTATAATATTTTAGGACTTATTGGTGTATTTGGTTGAGGACCCGGGGGCCTCGGGTGACTTTCGGATGGTTAACAGATTGAATTTTGGATCTGCTGGAATTTTTCTGATGCACTACCTGGTTTCCTTCATCGCGTTTGCAAGAGGGATCTCGCATTCGCGAAGGGGAACTGGATGCAGGCTAAATTTTCTCTTCACATTAATGAAGTGGAAGCCGCGTTCGCGAAGGGTTGGGCAGGTTGTGCATCACGAACGCGAGGGGGCGGTCGCATTCGCGAAGAAGAGAGAGAGAGAGAGAGTTGGGGGGACCTAACGCATTGGCCTATGCGTTCACGAGTGAGGTTCCGCGTTCGCGAAGTCCTGGGATTTTTTGTCATCGCGTTCGCGAAGAAGTAATTATGGGCAGCATATTTTTGTGCTGCACGAACGCGAGGCAAGGGACACATTAGCGAAGATAGAATGCCTGGACAGAAAGTTTAAGTTCTGAAAATGGAACTTCGTCCCATTTTTCATTTTTAAAGATTTGGAGGTCGGGAAGAGGGGAGTTTTGGGAGATTTTCTAGGAAAACAATGGGGTAAGTATTTTTAACTCAATTTTAGTCAAATTACCCGAATCCATGGTTGTTTTTAACATTTAATTGGAAGTTTAAATTGGAAAAATTATGAAAACCCTCTTGGTTTAATTTGAGGATTTGAGGGCAGAGTAGCTATCGGAAATTAGTAATTTTGGTATGGCTAGACTCATGGTTGAAAGGGCGTTCATATTTTGTAAATTTTGTTGACTTCCGAAACGTGAAATTTTGTCGGCTCCCACGGGCAATGTTTGAGTGAAATTTTAGATTTTGTTGAAAAATTAGTATTTTCATATGGAATAAATTTCTATGATTTGTGTTGACTGAATCGAATTAATTATGATTAGATACGAAACTTTCGGAGACCAATTCACGAGGCAAAGACTTTGTTATTATTTAGATGCTCATCTACTCTGTGCACCGGGTTTTGGGAAGTGTTTTATATTAGTATTTGTGAGGTTTTTATATTGAATTTAAATATTTTGTTTTCAAACTTAAGAGGTTATTGTGATTTATTGAGGTTGTCGGCTTGTCTAGTATTGAGATAGGCGCCATCATGACATGCAGATTTTGGGCCGTGACAAGGCACCCCGGGAAAGCATGTACTGCGTGAGCAAGTTTCCAAAGAAGAATCTAATGATTTACCGCCCAAATCATGTGCAGGCCATCTCCCCTAGCGTGATCTCAGCCACATTGATGGGTCACCCAGGCATCAGAAAAAGTATCATACACACTCGAGCTAGAGTGCTGATCACGCCCAAGTATGCCTTATAAAAAGGACTAAGTGGTCGTTGCAAATATAATCTGGTTTACAAGTTCGCAGTCGAATCCCACAGAGAACTAAGGCTTAGCTACAGTTGTTCAATATCGCTAAGAAACACAAGTCCAAACAATTTCCTAATTATAAAGATTATAATATTTATTTTTATCTAATTAACTATCAATTAACAAGGATAAGGATTGGAGACAAGATTAAGGAGGTCTAGAGTTATGATTTTTTCAATTGTCGGAATCCTTCCCGCTACGTTTTCTATAATTTCGCCTAAGTATTCTCTACCGATCATGAGCGCTCTGAGTGTCTTAATTCTCTTCGGAGTAACTACCACAATTTACTAGACATATTCTCTCAAATTATGCTAGCTGGCATTAAGTACGGCTCACTAGGATCACACCAAGATTTTGTTATCCCTAATCCCACTTTTAAACCCTTCGTATTGATCCCTCATATACGTTAGGAGTGATATTGTTCAACAACTACCTAAATATGCACTCTCTCCAGAGTAATACACACTAAATAGGCACAGTCGATTGAGAGCTCTTCAACCAACCACAATAATAATGTAGTTGAACAAATAGAGAAAATATTACGGCAAATTTATATTAACGTAACAGGAAAATCATCCTTCAAGAGGTTCCATCAAAACCCTAGATAACAAATTAGCTATTCATAATAGTATGCAAAACAACAATACTAGAATTCATAACCAATAATGGAAATAGCAAGAAGGAAGTGAAAAACTCGTAGAAGAATTCTCCGCCTTGCTCCTAGAGTGTTCTTGCCTCCTTAGGTTGAATCCCCAGTAAAAATTGTGTTTTTTTCTCGGTCTCCCCTAAAATGGTATTTAATTACTATTTATATGTGTAGGGAAAAGGCCTAGACAAAATATCCCAGTCCAAAACCAAAAAGGAGACAAAATGGGCTTTAACAATCCAGAACACGCTCGCTACGGGCCGTGCCTCACGAGGCAAAACGCGCAGAAGCTCTCTCGCTGTAGACCTGGCATCACTGCCTTTAACGCTAGGAAATTGGCTCGTGTCGCCAGCTTCTTTGCTTCGTTTCTCATTCTGCCTGACTTTTCCATTCTTTGCATTAGCTTCTCTTCTTTTATCAATTCTTCTTTTGTCTTTTTCTTTGTTTCTTTCTTTGTCATCAATAATTATTTCATCATTAGATAATCATAAGTCCATTGTTTTAATGCATGAAATACATTTTAAATATTTACTTTGCTCGAATTGCATCTCCAATGTACCTACACATAAAATAAACTCAATTAAACACAAATATAGTATAGTTTAGCATTAAAACACCAAAATGTAAGGTAAGTAATGCACTAAAAATATGGAATTATAGCCAAACATCACTACCCCACACTTAAACATTGCTCGTCCTCGAGTCAACTATCAATTCACACTATCCTTGAGCACTTTGTTTTTACACAATTGAGGTACACTACACCAATGACCATGGTTAATTGCAACAATTCAACTTTAGCATATGTAATCACATACACTTCTCTTTTCTTATGCCAAACTTCAAACATATTCACAACAAAGATAACATGCTCATAACAATCCTAGCCTCAAAAACCAACTCAAAAGTCACAATGCACTCATGGCTTGAATACCCAACATCATAGAGAGAAGTCTAATAACGTCATTTATCCCTCGCGAAATCATGTGCCCTAACAACAAGAACAAATGAGTAAGTTGAATCCACACATTCGAATCAAATACTCAAATATATTTCAAGGACTCAGATAAATCAAAGAAATTCCTCACTCTCACAAAGAAGTCACATGCATGCACAAAGTACCATAGGCTTGCCCATTATGTAAACCTCCACTAATGTAGGCTTGCTCAATCTAAAATCAGTTAGGACTTTTTCATAGTTGTAACGTGGGCTAAGGGAAGGGTAAGATATATTTTGGATTAGTGATTCATCCTCACAAGCACTTTAACACATTGCATAATAACTTTAAGCGCAAATTCTTCAATCCACTTCAATTTTACAAACAAGATCACACCCCAAAAATATTCCCTCTTTCTTTAAGCACTGCTTTACTTAATATCCCACTAGCAAGAACAAGAAAATAATTTATTCATCTATATTTTTCCTTCTTTTCTTATCTTTTTTTTTTTCTACTCTTGTGTTTTTCCTTTTCAGTTTTAGTGGTGTATTACTTTAACAAACAAGTGCACCCTTCTTTCTTTCATTGGTTCCACTCGAAAACCACCCCACACTTAGCCCTTACTTTTTCTAGCTCTCATTTTACAATTAAAGTGCTTTAAGATATAAAAGGATCAAAATGATAAAAATTTAGAACAAAGGGGTATAGGCTTATAATGTGGTTGCCAAATAAAAGTCTATAGGCTCAAAAGGGCTGACTAGAGATAATTTTTATTTCTGGTAAGTATTAAGTTCAAAAGAATCAAATAAAGCCTAAAATCATTTTTCAAATCGAGCAAAATCTAAAATTTCGCTTCAACTCACATGTCGGGCAAGTTCTAGACTCTACTGCAATGACACGGACTACACAAAATCTCACAGCACGTGGCACATAATTCACTAAGGACGGTCTCATTCCGATTCTCAAATAATGCAAGTATTCACGGAGCCACAAGATATTAAGCATTAAGCACAAAGTGAACATAAGTCAAGAAAATGAGATGTAGGCGTCACAACACATGCTATCCAATTAACCAAGGCATCATAAGCAATTTTAGCTCATAGGGAAGATACTACACATGCCAAAGCCTAAATATGCTACTATCAAACAAGTCAAGGGCGTCTAGGAATCTCATCTTTCTTCGTCCATTTATTTCCTAAATTCTAATCTACTCTAAAAAAATAAAAAAAATAAAAAAGAAATAAAAACTACTACCCAGTTCAAACAAAACTCTTGAAAAAGAACTGTGACATAAAGAAAAACCAAGGGGGAATTAATACACTACCTACAAAAATTTTTGTTTTTTTTTAGACTTAAATCCCTCAAGAAAATTGTCTAATAGATCCATGGTCGATAAAAGTTCAATCTTTTTTTAAAAAAATAATTATTCAATTAAACTAATACAGCTAAAGTAACATAGAAAGTCACCCAGACAATCTCCTCACCCCACACTTAAAATTGTGCATTGACCCCAATGTACACCATAACTAATAAGAGGGTAAAAGAAACTTCCTGGTAGGCCAAAGGCCGAAGCACTAGCAGCTCATGGGGTACTCAGACTTTTCCCAGGCCTGGTCCTTCGTGCGGGTACCTCACACTTAGTTCCAACCATCCGGTTCGCTTTTGCATACTTTCATTGGCTTTTCTTCCTATACTCATAATCCTACAAAATAAAATAACACTACAAAAATAATAAAAATAATAAAATAAACAAAAATAAAAGAAAGCGGTAAAGTTGGGTTGCCTCCCAACAAGTGCTTGATTTAGCGTCGCGGCACGATGTAAATCACTTTCTGCCTTTATTTCGAACTTATGAATTGGACCCTGAGTTTTGATTCTGCTATATGATCATGTTCCTGGGGTGGTGGAACGAATCTGACTGGCCCAATAAAATAATGTAGTAATCTGCACTTCTTGGCCTTTAGATGAGATGTGTTTTCCCGACTTTTTGGCAAGAAGAATTTCAGAATGTAGGCATCTTGTTCCTTATTCTTTGACTCTTCAAGTGGCTCGAATGGCTCTATTTTTGTATCATCATCCAAACACACTGTGGAAAAATGCTTGGAGTGTGGACCAATGTGCTCAACTACATGAACATTGGGGCTGTCTACATCCTCAACACTAATGACACTAGAGTCAACTAAATATGTATCATCAATATCGTTGGTTGACTCTAGTATCTCTTCTACAACATCGGCATCCTCAAATTCTAGTTGATTAGTTTGGTCATATTCTACTCTGACCTCCTCCATGAGAACCTCAATTTCAGTATCTACTTCATGCTCTTCTTCGCTACTATCCCCAACATTAGCTTGTTGAGCATTAAATGCTTCAACCAATTGACTCACTTGTGCCTCCAGGTTGTGAATAGTTTCCTCTTGCCTTTCTATCTGCAATTGTCTTTTACTATTTTGTTCCACAAGGCACTTTAACATATCATTGATCTTTTTCAGGTCATCATCCCTGTGTTCTTTATTCCTATTAACTTCACAAGAAAAAGAAGAACCATCAAAGTAAGGGGTTAGGGGAAGATAAGAAATATAAGCACAACCATGAAAGTGGCCATCTTGACCACCACACATATCACACACATTCCATACATAAAATTGAGTTGGTGCACATAACTCGCTCTCAGGAACATTTTGATAATTTTACCATGGGTGGTTTCCTCCACAATATGCATAAGGAGGATTAAAAGTAGAATTACCAACGGCAAAACTCTTATAATTCCAAGATGCCATGCTTTTAAAATCAATAAGTAAAACAAAAATAAAATAAATCAAATACAAAAAATAAAAATAAAAGTTCAAACTTGAAACCTAGCAATACGTATACCTACAGCTACACCGTTAGTTCCCCGGCAACGGCGCAAAACTTTGATCACGCCCAACTATGCCTTATAAAAAGGACTAAGTGTTCATTGCAAATATAATCTATTTTATAAGTCCGGAGTCGAATCCCACAGAGAACTAAAGCTTAGCTACAATTGTTCAATATCGCTTAAAAACACAAGTCCAAATATTTTCCTAATTATAAATATTATAATGTTTATTTTTATCTAATTAACTAACAAATACTAGAAAGCAGTAAAACTGTCAATTAACAAGGATAAGGATTGGAGACAAGACTAAGGAGGTCTAGAGTTATGATTTCCCCAATTGTCGGAATCCTTCCCGCTACGTCTTCTATAATTTCGCCTAAGTATTCTCTACCGATCATGAGCGCTTTGAGTTTCATAATTCTCTCCCGAGTAACTACCATAATTTACTAGACATATTCTTCCGAATTACGCTAGCTGGCATTAAGTATGACTCACTCGGATCGCACCAAGGTTTCGTTATCCCTAATCATACCTTTAAACCCTCCGTATTGATCTCTCATATACGTTAGGAGTGATGTTGTTCAACAACTACCTAAATATTCACTCTCCCCGAGCAATACACGCTAAATAGGCACAGTCGATTGGGAGCTCTTCAACCAACCACAATAATAACGTAGTTGAACAAATAGAGAAAATACTACGGCAAATCTAAATTAACGTAATAGGAAAATCATCCTTCAAGAGGTTCCTTCAAAACTCTAGATAACAAATTATCTATTCATAATAGTATGCAAAACTACAATACTAGAATTTATAATTAATAATGGAAATAGCAAGAAGAAAGTGAAAAACTCGTAGAAGAATTCTCCGCCTTGCTCCTAGTGTGTTCTTGCCTCCTTAGGTCGAATCCCCAGTAAAAATTGTGTTTTTTTCTCGGTCTCCCTTAAATGTTTAATGACTAATTATATGTATAGGGAAAAGTCCTAGACGAAATAACCCAGTCCAAAACTAAAAAGGAGACAAAATAGGCTTTAAAAATCTGGAACACGTTCGCCACGGGCCGTGCCTCGCGAGGCAAAACACGCAGAAGCTCTCTCGCTGCAGACCTGGCGTTGCTTCCTTTAAGGCTAGGAAATTGGCTTGCGTCGCCAGCTTCTTTGCTTCGTTTCTCATTCTGCCTAAACTTTCCATTCTTTGCGTTAGCTTCTCTTGTTTTATCAATTCTTCTTTTGTCTTTTTTTTTGTGTCTTTCTTTGTCATCAATAATTATTTCATCATTAGATAATCATAAGCCCATTGTTTTAGTGCATGAAATACACTTTAAATATTACTTTGCTTCAATTTCACCTCCAATGTACCTACACATAAAATAAACTCAATTAAACACAAATATAGTATAGTTTAAGCATTGAAACACCAAAATGTAAGGTAAGTAATGTACTAAAAATATGAAATTATAGCCAAACATCAAGTGCATTCATTGTTGTGCTCAACTGGCATTAGTCTGGCCTGCACAAAATTTTTCCACACTTTGGCGGTCTTGTTGAAGTCGAAGCGGATCATCTCCAGATGGGCATCACCCTTAGTTCTTATCCAATTGGCATTCGAATTGACGCCACAAAGAATGTGACGTATTGCCTGGTAGCTTGGGCATTTGACAAACTTTTGTAGCCTTTGTGGGTTAGGGCTATCAACTCCCAAAAACTCGCATAAGGACCGCCTATCCATTGGCACCTCCTCTCCACGGACCCATGACTTGAACAAGTCGCCATTCCAATTGGCATAAAGTTCTCTCAACATGCTCAAATTTTCATGGCCGGGGCACTCTAGGAACTTATCCATCTTCATTTCCCGCAACCGGGCAAGCACGTCCGAAAAGTTCTTTTCCAAAGTTTTCACATTAATTCCCATTTCGGGGACGTACCGCCCATATGGCACCAAGTTATTATGCCATTAGATGGAATCATCATGAACTAGATCCAAATGAGGCCTTGGTCCCAATGGTGCCTTCTTCGATTCGTTGGCAACTTGTTTCCTTTTAGCTTACCGAGAGGATCATTCCCCTTGCTTGCGCTTTTTAGGAGCGGGAGCAGTGGTGGAGGACTTCCCTACTCCCTTACCCTTGTTCGCACTATCACGAGCCATAGCAACCTACAACACAAATAATCATAAATGTGAGAAAGCATCAAGAAGTCCGCCTAAGGTTATCATGAGAGTCAAAGATGACCCCACACTTCAAATCGAAGGCTCAATGTAATAGACTCACAATCTTGGTTTAAAACGCATAAATATTGCATCACAAGGAAATAGGTACTCAAGACTTCCCATACCGCATAATTATAATTCACTAACTATGCCACACACATAAAAAAGTCGAACAAGGTGAAATGACTTAGCCTTAATGCAAGCAAGTAGCACACGGCCCTCAATCTATACCACTAATATATTATACTAGCTAATTATAACAAAGTGCTACAACATACATACTTCAAGATACATGGTGTGGGTGACATGTGAACATTAAAGCCAAACTCTGAATTATGTAAAACCTCTCCCCAGACACCTCACACTTAGCCCGATATCACATATAATTACACTCAGCTACTGAGACTTCACCGGTGCACAAAGTACTCATTCAAACATTTTATCAAACACATTGTGGGTATTAAGTTTACTACACCATATACATCACAACAACCAAGTTGTATAAACCAATTTCGTTCCACATTTGGGCCACCCACCATATAACAAGTTCTAAGAAACAAATTATGGGGAAATTTGGGGATTGGGCGTTTGGGAGGGGAGATGTTCATTATAATATACAAAGTAAAAGAAAAAGAAGAAGAAGAGAAACATACCCGGAGGAATTAAGATGAAAGTATGAGAAAACTTGAAAAATTGAGAGAGAGAGAGAGAGAGACGCGGCAGAGAGCTTGTGAGGACAGATACGGTGAGAGAGAAAGAGGGGTTAGAGTTTGTTTTAACTTGTGGTGGGGGTGGGTATGGGTTATAATGTTAGGTAGATGGGTATGTGGGTCGGGTTTTATGGGTGTGGGCAATAAAACAAAAACAGAAAAACAAAAAAGAAAAAAACGTAATTCTTACCTACCCCTAGCCCAGTGCGTCGCACTAAGCCTGGCGCTGGGGGAAATGTTGATTCTGTTTCTGCACCCTAGGTAGCGCTAGGTGCTGGACTAGGTGCTATTTTCCATCTTTTTTTAATAAAATCTCTGATCCCTCCCTCCA
>AWOL01S0019621.1:17487-48768 GCA_000715115.1 Nicotiana otophora | reverse complement strand
CAAGCAAGTGGCACATGGTCCTTAATTTCGACAACTAATACACTACTCTAGCCAATTCGAACAACGTGCTACAACATACATAATACACGATACATGGTGTGGGTGACATGGTTATAGCATGTGAACATTAAAGACAGGCTTCAGGTTATGTAAACCCACCCCCAAACAGCCCACACTTAGCCCGATATCACATAAAACTATATTACGCTACTCAGACTTCACCGGTGCACAATTTGCTTTTCAAGCATTTTATCAAACACATGGTGGGCATTATGTGTCTGCAACTCAATTCAACAATGGTGAAAAATGGTGGCCCTCCCAAATTTCACAAAGTAGAGGGAATTGTAGTTTACTACTCCATATACAACACAACAACCAAGTTGTATCAACCAATTTTGTTCCACATTTGGTCCACCCACCATAGAACAACTTCTAATAAACAACTTTTGAGGGAATTTGGGAACTGAGCGTTTGGGAGGGGGATGTTCATTATAATCTACAAAGTAAAAGAAAAAAAAGAAGAAGAAGAGAAACATACTTGGAGGAATTAAGATGAAAGAAAGAGAAAACATGAGAAATTGAGAGAAAGAGAGAGAGAGATAGACGCGGGCAGAGCTTGAGAGGGAGAGAGACGGGTGAGAGAGAAATAGGGGTTTAAGTTTGTTTTAATTTATGGTGAGGATGGGTTGGGTTAATAGATGTGGGTTATAATGTGAGGGTATATGGGTATCTGGGTTGGGTTTTATGGGTATGGGCTAATAAGAAAACAATAAAACATAAAAACAAAAAAGAAATTGAAACTCACTTGTCCCAAGCCCAGCGTGTCCCGCTAGGCCTGGTGCTGGGGGAACGGACTATACTGTTTTCTGCGCTCTAGGTAGCGTTGGGCGCTATTCTGCCAATTCCTTTTTTGAATGATATCCCTGATTCGCTCGAGCACTTTATATATCCAATTTACATACCCCACAGCATTCTGCCTATAATTTTTATGTCTACAAAGAAAACAAAAAACTCTAGTCTACTCTAACTAAAAAAGTTTAAAAACTAAGCTATGAAAGCAATAGAAATTCGGTTGCCTCCCAACAAGCGCCTGATTTAATACTGCGACGTGACACAGAGCCTTGCTTACTCATTAGCGAGTATTACTTTGGACTACTCACGATCAATGATTCCTTCCCAATATTGCTTGACTATTTTCCCATTCACTAAAAAATTTCTTTCACCATTTAAAGCGCATAGCTCAATTTCACCATAAGGATTGACTCTCACCACCTTGATTTTAACTTCTAAGGAAATAGCTTAATCCTGGAATGTAACAATAGTACCTTTTGGCCTGGTTCAAAGTGACGCGGCTTGATACTCTTGCAGTGTCATCTTTTTGGTTTCTCCTTGTAAAGCTTAGCATTTTCATAAGAATGCAGTCTGAACTCATCTAATTCATTTAACTGCAAGAGCCTCTTCTCGCCCACGGCTTCAAAGTCCATATTTAACTCTTTAATTGCCCAGTACGCCTTGTGTTCAAGTTCAATAGGAAAGTGACATGCCTTCTCATAAATATTCTTATACGATAATGCCCCAATTGGTGTTTTATATTCAGTTCTATATACCCATAAGGCATCATCTAACTTTGCAGCCCAATCCTTCATATTCACACTTAATGTCTTCTCTAATATTTGCTTTATTTCTCTGTTGGACACCTCAGGTTGTTCACTTTTTTGCGGATGATATGTCGCGGCAACTCTGTGACGGACCCCATATTTGGCTAGAAGGTTATTCAACAACCGATTGAAGAAATGTGTCCCTTCATCACTAATCAAGGCACGTGGGGTCCCAAAGCTCGAGAATATATTTTTCTTCAAAAAAGCAGCTACCACCTTGGCATCATTGGTTGGCAAAGTGATTGCCTCTACCCATTTTGACACGTAGTAAACCGCTAACAAGATATATTTGTTTCTTCTAGAAAATGAGAACAGTCCATAAAGTCTATCCCCCACACATAAAACATTTCTACCTCCAGGATGTTATTCAAAGGCATCTCATCCCTCTTTGTGATTGTTCTTGTTCTTTGACATTGGTCACACTTCTTAACAAATGCATGGAGATCCTTGAACAATGTTGGCCAAAAGAACGTAAATTGTAGCACCTTTGCAGCTGTCCTATCGCCACCATGATGGCCCCAATAAGGCGAGGCATGGCAATCATACAACACTAATTCCACCTCCTTTTCTGGAATGCACCTCCTCATCAACTGATCAGCACACTGTTTGTACAAAAATGGCTCATCCCAATAGTAGAAGTTTACATCATGTAGAAACTTCTTTCTAGCTTCAGATTCAATTTCAGGAGGAAGTACCCCACTCACAAGATAATTCACATAGTCCATGTACCATGGGAGAGGATCTTGGGTGATAGCAAAAACTTTCTTATCAGGAAATACCTCCTTAATTTGTCCACCTTCCTCCACATGCTCATGATTTTCCAGCCTTGATAGATGGTCATCTACTTGGTTTTATGTGCCCTTCCGATCTCGTATTTTTATATCAAATTCCTGTAACAACAAAACTTAGCGCATCAATCTAGCCTTGGATTCATTTTTTTAAAATAGATACCTGATTGTTGCATGATCGGTATGGACTATAACTTTTGTTCCCACCAAGTATCCCCGAAATTTATCAAAAGCCCACACAACGGCCAATAACTCCTTTTTAATGGTGGTGTAATTCAACTGTGCATCATCAAGAGTCTTACTCGCATAGTATATGGAGTAAAACATCTTGTCCCTTCTCTGGCCTAGCACTGCCCCAATAGCATGGTCACTTGCATCGCACATAAGTTCAAATGGTAAGGACCAATCTGGTGCCACAATAATGGGGGCAGCCAGCAGCTTCTTTTTGCGCTCCTCGAATGCCTTCAGGCAGGCTTCATCAAAATTAAAGGTCGCATCCTTTTCAAGCAACCTGCATAAAGGAGTAGCAATTTTTAAAAACTCTTTAATAAATCGTCTATAGAAACCCGTGTGTACCAAGAAACTCTGAATACCCTTCACACAAATAGGTGGAGGTATTTTTCCAACCGCCTCCTCCTTAACCTTATCAACTTCAATGCCACTCTTTGACATGCTATGGCCCAACATGATGCTTTCTTGAACGATAAAATGGCACTTTTTCCAATTTAACACCAAATTTGGTTCTTCACAACGGGCCAACACCTTGCTCAAATTCTTCAAACAATCATCATAAGAAGACCCAAAGACTGAAAAATCATCCATGAAGACTTCTAAAACATTTTCCAACATATTAGTGAAAATAGCCATCATGCACCTCTGGAAAGTGGCATGTGTATTACAAAGACCAAACAGCATTCGCTTGAAAGTGAAACTACCATAAGGACATGTAAAAGTGTTCTTCTCCTGATCCTCTTGGCATATGACAATCTGGTTGTACCCCGAATAACCATCAAGGAAGCAATAATATTTATGCCCCGCCAATCTGTCCAACATTTGGTCAATAAATGGAAGTGAGAAGTGATCCTTGCGGGTTGCTTTGTTGAACCTTCTGTAGTCTATGCAAACTCTCCACCCCGTCACGGTGCGAGTAGGAATTAGCTCATTTTTTTCATTCTCTACAACAGTTATCCCCCCTTTATAGACACACATTACACTGGGCTTACCCAGTTGCTATCAGAGATAGGGAAGATGATACCTGCATCAAGCCACTTAATTACTTCCTTCTTCACGACCTCTTTTATAATGGGATTTAATCTCCTTTGTTGCTCAATACTAGGGCGGTGTCCATCTTCTAGAAAGATTGTATGCATGTAAAATGATGGACTGATTCCTTTGATATCAACAATTATCCACCCAATAGCCTTTTTATGCTCACGAAGCTCTCTGAGCAATTTTTCTTCTTGCACATCGGTCAAGCTGGATGAGATAACTATTGGCAATGTCTCAGATTTCCCTAAATAAGCATAGTGCAGATGTGCTGGAAGGGGATTAAGCTCTAGCTTTTGATCTTCTTCAATAGATAGTTTAGGAGGTGTCAGAGTAACAGGTCTGTCTGAATCTTCAAATCTCCCAAACCCATTGACATATTTGTAAGACATGTTAAGTACTTGCTCAATTTCTTCAATCATCTCATCTTCACTGTCTTCTTCATCCCCAATCAAGGATCATTCAAAAGGATCTATGGAGCTCATATAAGGCACCAATAAGGTCACCTTACTTTCCACCAAAAATATCATGGATAGCTCTTCATAGTGGCAATATGAGTGCTTTATACACATTTAATACCTTCACTCGATCACCCACTCTCATTGTCATCTTTCCTTCATATACATCAATAAAAACTCGGCCCATGTCTAAGAATGGACGCCCTAAAATAAATGGGACTTCCTAATTAGGCTCACAATCCAAGACAATGAAATTAGCAGTGAATATGGAAGAACCCACTTGAACTAACACGTCTTCAATCACTCCTTCAGGATGAGCAAGGGAGCGATCAGCCAACTGTAAAATCATTGTAGTTAGGAGCGGCTCACCTAACCCTAAATGTCTTAGCACAGATAGCGGCATCAAATTGATGCTAGTCCCAAGATCACACAAAGCTCGCCCGACTGCATGCTTACTGGTCGAGATTTGGATAGTGATACTACCTGGATCCTTCAATTTCTAAGGTAGCTTGCTTTGAATTCTTGAGCTACATCCTTCAGTGAGTGCCACAGTCTCGAATCTGTCAACCTCCTCTTATTTGACACTATGTCCTTGATGTATTTGGCATATTTGGGCACTTCTTGCAGGATGTCTTCCAGTGGAATATTGATTTGCACCTACTTCAAAATATCAAGAGACTTTTTATAAGTAACAGTATCCTTCACTTTTTGCAATCTCTGAGGGAACGGAGGTGGTGGCCTCGCAACTAATGGTGGGGGTTGCTAAGCCACTGCTTCTTCAGCTGGCATCTCTGATTCCTTTGCTTTTTCTGATTCTACTTCTATGGTGGCCGATTTCACATTAAAGGTCACTTGCTTTCTCTTTTTTGATGGGACTTCTTCTTTCTGTCTGTCATTCCTCAATGGCACAGCATTAATAGCTGCCTTAGGATTAGCCTTAGTGTCTCTTCGAAGAGCTCCAATTGGTCGAGTATTTTGGGCACTGGATAGTTGCCCCATTTGTCTCTCCAAATTTTGAATTGCTACAGAGTGGGCTGTTTCCTGAGCCTGCTGATCAGCCATCAATTTCTTTAGCATCTCCTCAATATGACTCGTCGGATTTATGGGAGTTCAGCCTGTGGTGGTCTATACTTCTGTTGAAGAGCTTGTTGCATGTATTGATTCTGATCACCTTGGCTTCCACCCTAAGAGAAGTTTGGGTAGTTTCTCTAGTTATGATTGTAAGTGTTCTCATACAGGTTTGTCTATCCCCTATTTGCATTGCCCACAAAACATACAGGCTTTGGATTAGCTGGGCATAAGTCGCTCGTGTGACCCTCTCCACATACTTCACAAAATAATTGAACCTATTGCACTGGCTGAGCTTGTTTCTTGTTAATGACCAATGCCATCTTATTGACTTAGTTTGCCAATGTGGCAACCTGCGCTGATAATGCAGAGACAACATCTAACTCGAGAACCCCCGCAGATTTTTGCACTATGTGTCTGCCTATCTCTTCTTGCCAATCAGGATTGCGTTTGGAGAATTTGTTCAATAATGAATATATCTCATCGAAGCATTTCTCCAATATTTGACCTCCCGCTGCAGTGTCCACCAAAATCTTTGTCTCTAGATATAGCCCTTCTATGAAAGTGTGAGCTAACACTTTATTTGTCTGGTTGTGATGAGGACAGTCTCTAAGCAGCCCCTTGAATCGTTCCCAAGCTGAATATAAAAACTCCCCTGATTTGTGTCTGAAGGCGACTATCTCACTTCTGATCTTTGCAGGTTTGCTTGAAGGAAAGAACCTTACCAAAAATTTCCTTGCTAGATCATTCTATGATGTAATAAAATTAGTTGGTTCAGCCTTCAACTATCGCTTTGCTTCGCCCAACAGAGAAAACTGGAACAGTGTGAGCCTCACATAGTCTGGAGTGACTCTGTTAGTGATATAAGTATCACTAATCTCCAAAAGTTCAGGATGTGCTGTTGTGGATCCTCGTATGGAAGACCCATGAACTGCCCATTCGCATGTTGTAGCTGGATCATGCTCCGTTTCAGCTCAAAGTGCCCAGTGATTCTGGGCTTCACTATGCTAGAGGTGACATTAGCAATGCTGAGCATCGCCACCTCATGAACAGCCATATGTTGATCCTCTTCCATGTCCACAGGAAATTGAACAAGTGCCTAAAGATTATCTATCCCTTGCTTCCCTCAACCTCCAGTGAAATGTTCTCTCAGGTTCGGAGTCAAAGCCTTGAAGTCTATCCTGGCTTCTGACCCTTCGCATTCAATCAAAGTTCCAGAGAGCAGATCAACCAATAAGAAATGTTAGACTTGACGAAATAAACAACCAAAGTAAAAACTAGAAAGTAGTCAATATTCAAGTCCCCACAACGGCGCCAAAAACTTGTTGCTCCCAAACGCACACGCAAATATACGTGATCGTACAAGTAATAAAGTAATAAATCGAGTGTCGAACCCACAGAGACATGTGTTAACTACCCACTAATTTTATCAAAATTATTATTCAGTCGAGTCAATCAGAGTTCAAAAGTGTAATTATACTAAGCAATGATTATAACAAGTAACTAATTTATCAAGCAACAAAATAGTTGTTGTGTATTCGGTAGAGACAAATATTTCAGGGTTGTGGTCGATTCACCAATCCTATTGTGTTCTAATTAACTCTCTCTTTTATATAATTCACTCATGGTTGCTAATTAATCGAACAATTACTCTCGTAGTATTCTCCCTAATTACTACTCGCCTGTTCAAAATAGATTAACGCCTATATTCCTATGGAATCAATCTATTAAGAACGCATTAAGATTACGATATTTAATTAAGCATGATGACTAGGTATATTCCTATCCTAACCACAAATCCGACCCCACTCAGAGTTAAGATCATGATCTCTTTAATTCTTCTCTAATCTAGACATAGCTTTCCCAAGCATAGCGTGGATAGTAAATAGAACCTAACTGTTGGCCAGACAATTAAGCAATTAATCACAGAATTGAAGAAGCAACCATATATTAGTAAATTATAATTAAGGTTAAATCAACGTTAAATCAATGTTAAGCAACAATATTCATGGCTTAATCACAACCCCAGAACTATGGGTTTTAGCCACTCATGATAATATCAAACCAAATTCACAAGTGTTGAATAATTGAGAATACTAAGAAAAGATGAAGAAAACTGAGATATCCTCGCTCCCGGATATTCTTCGTGTGTATTGTTTCCTCAAAGTAGCGTCTCCCCTCTCAAAATAGGCTTAGTCTTGCTTTTATACGTGTTGGGGGAGTCTTGGGCCGAAATAATCTTGTCCCGGACGAACTATGAGAGATTTCTCGTCACCAGCGCTCAGGGTAGCGTGAGGCGCTATCCCTGGCGCTGGACCTTTTTTGGTTTCTGACTTCTGCGCCACATGTAGCGCCCACGCTGTCTATGGCGCTACACAGTGACTACTTTCCAATTTTGCTAGCTCCTTTTTGGCTCCAATCTCGCACCTTCGCCCCATATTGCTTCCGGATGATACCTACACATAAAAATACCATAAATTAGCACAAATTATTCCATTTCGCATCTGTAATCTATGAAACATGAGTAAAATGCTAGGCAATATACATATAAATATATATACTTTAAGCTAAATATCAATGCTCCTTTTAAAACAGAAAGAAGTCAATTTTGCAAACTAAGTAATTAATCATTATGCAAATTATCATATTTAAATAGCTTTGAGATCAACATTTTCTAATTTCATTTTTTAATATCAGACATGCCAGAATATACTTTTAAATGATATAATGAAGCGGTAGAAAATACAATTGCATAATTAAGGGTTTTTCCCTGTTGAAAGGATAATATATATATAGGACGCACTCTTTATGCGGACTCTTTCAAAATATCACGAGATAGACTTTCCGAATGAACTAAAAAGGCAAAAATGCCAAAAGGCAAAAATTAAAATACGTAATAAGTCCCGAAAAATAAAAATAATTCATGTGTTAATTATCAGGAATGGTGAAATAAGCTGAAAGCCAGAGCATATATGATGTATAAGTAAGAAAAGTACTTCGCTTGTCATGGACCATGTTTTATTACATAAGATAGTCAATAAGATAAAGTAATTCAATTGTAATCGTGATAAATTAATTCACATCCCTCTTCAATACGTCTTTATTCTTTTTTAGCATCACTGGACAAGAAAATGGAAGATTCTAAATAAAGTACCCATTATATCTAACTATTTAGGATGAAATAATAATTATAAAATCTTTAATTATGGTGGATGTCCATAACCACCAAAGTACTTAATGACATATTCAATGACATATTTATGTGGTGATCATTCCACTCAATAGTGGACATTCCACTCACTATTTTACAATAGTGATTATTCACTTTTCATGCCTATATAAAGGCCTTGTAATAGATAGGAAAGAACACACAATTTGAAAAGAAATAAAATCACTTCCTTCTCTCTATCTCCATTTCTTGTTAATGTTCTACTAAATTGATTTTATTTCATAACATGTTATCAGCACGAGACTCTACCGTCTCAAGAAGCTCTTTGAGACGACCAAGGTATAATTTTTCTCCTCTTTTAATTATGACTCATATTATAAAAAGAAAGTTCGTTGCCCTTGAAATTCAACGCAAGAACTAAATGACTTGGGTATTGGATGCTGAAATTCATTTAGATACAATGGGTCTTGGAGACGCCATTAAAGATAGAAATAAAGCATTTACCCAAGACTGTGCTAAGGCCTTGATTTTCTTACGCCATCACCTTGATGAAGGGTTAAAAATAGAATATCTCACAGTCAAAGATCCACTTATTTTGTAAACTGGCTTAAAGGAAAGATATGACAACTTAAAGTTGGTCACTCTTCCACAAGCACGATATGATTGAGCTCATCTGAGGCTCCAAGACTTTAAGTCTATTTCTGAATATAATTTTGTGATGTTCAGAATTACTTCTAAATTGAAACTCTGTGGAGATAATATCAGTGACTATGATATGCTTGAAAAAATGTTCACAATATTTTATGCATCCAATATGGTCTTGCAACAGCAGTACTGTTACACCCTGTGTGTCCCAAGGTGACAAAATGAATATAAGACATGTTAATCAAAATTTAAATGAGTTTAAAATCATGATATAACTATATATGATGTTTGAATATGAAATATAAAGTTTGGAAAAAATCGGATTAAAGTTGCGGAAAAACCGACTAAGGATTTGCCTTGTAAAGGAGCTTTTTGAACAATATATTTCATGTGCTATATGGGGTCTTTTGGGACATATTATATACCACATTTAAGGTCTTGGAATTTAGTTTCCAACGCTCTTAACCGTTCATTCATACGACGTCCGGATAAAACGATATAAGCGTCGGAAGAAGGGTCAATGCGAGGGTGCCAAGTAGCACTTTTTTGACTTTTAAAAAAAGAGATATTTACATCCCTTATCTCGTCTCTTTCTCTATTTTTCCAGAGAGCACGACCAACTAACACCCCTAACCTTACCCTTAAGCTCTCTACAAAGGCTTCTAACATGATTATCATCCCGAGCACGAAATCAAGAAGCGATAAAATTAAAACGATCCCTACAACGTAAGTATCGCTATATCGCCTCTCCTTTTCTTTGTAATTTGAGTTTTGAAATATATTTAATAGTTAAGAAAATTCTTACTTTCTGTATTTATGCTTTTAAATATCAAGGAAGGTTGATAAATTGGTTTCCTAATAGTTAGAACTCACGGGATGGTGATCGGAAGCCGTGAGTTCGAGTTATTTGACTTGTAATGGACTGCTTTGTGGGTTGTTTCGTGTTGCTTTTGGGCTATCTATCTTGCTACTATTTAATGGAGTTTTGGAGGAAAAATAGTGTGGAGAAATATCATATAATGGCGAAATGGTGGATTAGTCGTTCTTTGTAATGTTTTCGGGGTGTTTGACACTACTATAGTTGTCGTTTTGTGTATGAAGTGATTGGGGTGTGTTGGGCTGCTGTAAGCTATATATAACATGGATATTGACTTGAATCCACTGTAAGAGATGTGTTCTTTCATGTGCTTAAGGTTATCATGATGTTGATTAAGTTAAATGGATAGACTAGCCATGAACTAGTGAATAAAGTTGCTAATTGAATATAGTTGTTGTGGATTGTTTTCTTTATTATAAATATATTTTATAAGGCTGGAATCATTGATGAATGACTTCATTATCTGGTTAATGATACTGTTAAGTTAAGTTAAGTTAAGAAGTCTATAAGGGGTGATATGGGGTATACGGGTTTCAATCGAAGCTAGCCGCTTGTCGTGAAGTAGTTATGACTTTTTGTTGTTATATGGTGTCTTGTTAATGATAATTATGTATTTCTGGATTTCTCTGGTCATTATTGTTGGTATATGGTGTTGGAGGAGGCTATTGTTACAGGGGATATGCTGCCCAAATTTACATAAATGAGCTACTAGTTTAAGTTGCGGACTTAGTCTTTACTCAACACTGATTTTGAATCTCTTTATGGTATGGTAGATTGAGTTGAGTTGTTTGAAGAATTGCTTGGAAGGTATTAATGACACAATGGAATTAAAGTATGTTAAGGCTATTCATTCTTTCCTTTTGGCATGATCTATATGATACAAATAAAACGTGTAAACGCGGAACTTTCATAAATGACTCTATTCATAGAAGTACTATGGGTGCCTATGTTCTTGATTCCCCATGTGTCCTATTAGTATTTATTTTGTTCATGGGTATCAGAAAAATACGTAAGTTGCTAAAGTTTATCCTAAGGCATATTGATCCTATGACATTCCGAGAAATCTTACTTACTTACTTCATTATGCATTCTATTCATTATACATATACATTGACCCATGACCAGGTGGCGTTATATACGCATATATTATATGTATATGGCATATGGGGAAAGGTTATGGCGTTATATATGCACCACCACCTGATCGGTTGGTATACGTTGATGATTTCGCCCACAGTAGCTGAGATGATATGATGGGATACCCTCAGAGGCTTGATGATGTTATGTACGCATATATCTATGCATGGTATGACACTTATACGCACATGTATGACATTATAAATTTTTCATGATTCACAAAGCTATTCAGAATTACAGGTTGAGTTCTTTACTCCATGTTTCTTTGATGTCTTTTATATACTATTTTTATGCCTTACATTCTCGGCACGTTATCTGTACTGACGTCCCTTTTGCCTGGGGACACTGCGTTTCATGCCCGCAGGTCCCGATAGATAGGTTGAGAGTTCTCCTTGTAGGCTATCAGCTCAGCGGAAGGTGTTTGTGCACTCCACTTGCTCCGTAGTTGCCTATTTGGTCAGTATGATTTGAATATGTATTGATTGGTATGGCGGGGCCCTGTCCTGACCTTTATGACATTTATGTACTCTTAGAGTCTTGTAGACAAATGTCATATATATGGATACTTGTATGGCCTTATCGGCCTATGATTTGAGTGTACAAATGATCATGTCGGCCTTATAGGACCGTATGTCACATGTATAAGTATCTATATCATGTTGGGTCGTCCTATGTCTAGTATTCCCTTATGTTTTATTCTACTTATCTCATGACGGCCTTTTTGGCCCACTTACCCATGACGGTATGGTAAGAAAGATATGTTACGTTGGTACTCAATTGTGTAAGGCACCAGGTGCCCGTCGCGGCCCTACGGTTTGGGTCGTGACAAAAGTGGTATCAGAGCAGTTTTGTCCTACGGAGTCTACAAGCTGTGTCTAGTAGAGTCTTATTTATGGGTGTGTTGTGCACCACACTTATAAGCATGAGGCTACAGGGCATTTAGGATTGTCACTCTTTCTTCTTACTCTATATCGTGTGGTAAAGCTTAGTTGTAAGAATTCAAGCTCCTAAATTTTATTTTATTCGTTATACAACGACATCTACATCCAGAAATACAGTTGGTAAGTGATTGAATGTGGCTGTCGAAGAGTTGAGTCAGAGGAACTCGATTTTGCGTCATGTTTATGATGATTAAATGTAAAGTCTTCAGTAGATTATGTGTGTACTAAGACGTGTAAGCTTCTTGATAAGGAGCACTAAGGCATGAATATCTATCCACCCATATGGTAAAAAGCAATGAGAAAATCAGAAGGTAGATACAAGTTTCAACAAGTAAAAGAAGCTAGGTGAAGAAGGATACGAGGTACCTAGTTAATGAAGATTATCAGTATTTGCATTTCAGACAGAGAAATACAAGCATTATGAATTACTTTCAACAGTAACAGAGGTATATACAATTGACCACACCTATCTTAATTATGCCCTATGGGAGCCAGCAGATATAGTTTAAGATAAGGAAAGGATATCAGGATCTAGTTGGGGTTAGAGTAACCCAAAAATGGTGGATGGATTATTATCATTAGCTAGCATTTACAAAGATAGTGCAAATGTGATAATAGATCTCCTTGTGAGACACTCAGATGGTGAACTCTAGAATAGTACAGTCAGATATGAATACTAGAATGTTCAGAAATTTCAAAAAATAGATAGTGGAATCCTAGAAGTGATAAATATTTACCTTAGTATGACTCTAGCCCCGAGTAAAAAAAATGAGAACGTTAGGCATTTCGAAGAGCCAGTGAGATAAAGCAAGGGGAGCTAAAAGTGAAGGAACGTTTTGTTGAAGTTTTCAGAATAAAGTTATAGACAAAAATATTATTCGGGGAATAACAAGAGAGTAAATGAAGCATCATGAGTAAGATGTGATATATGGGTGATAACGGTAAATCAAAATATGACACAATGACAGAGTCTATAGTCAAGTGAAGGAAAAGACAAGAGGAGACATGCCTTGAAACAATAGTATAAGCCATAAAGTCATATCCTTCTTTCGAGAAATAAGTTGGTGACTCCAATGTGATTACAGAAGGAAACGTTAGACCCCGGAGTCATAGAAATTTGTATGAGCTAGTGAACAAGATAAAATGAATATGTATTAGGGACCGAATGATTTGACAATAACCGGCATCATGAGAATTTTAGAGATCATGTTCCGGCGATAATAGAATGGATAACAGAAGAATAACCTTTAAATGTCATTCAGGAAGATGCTTCCCTAAAGCAAGAACTGTGAGCAGAGTTAAGCTTAAGGGACTACGTGTGCCAGTTACACTAGGTGTCACCTTCGTGCGTAAGAAATTCAGTTATCCATGGTATAGAAAGGTTACCACAAGGCAAGTAAAAGTCCGTGGAAATGTGAAAAGGGCGCCAAAGATGAAGAGGTGAAATATTTATAGGTAAATCTTCATAGCATTAAATGTTTGTACTCCCCTAAAAGAGGAAGATGGTGTGATATGGTATTAAGTCGGAGTTATGTGGTGCATGTAACTATGGAATAGTAATGGAAAAATGTGGTAGAAAGGCGAAAGGAATGAGATTGCATTTATTCAGATCCTACGGATATGATACGACTCCAGAACATTATGTAAGCATGACGACGGGGAGAGGCAGTAAGGGTTCCATCACTAGATGTTATTGATAAATAAGTGCAAATGAACACTTGATACATAAGGAGCCAGTATGCAGGATAAGTTAAGACAAAGGATATAACCCAAGAGAGATTACGCAGAATATAGATATGAGAATGGACTAACGAGTAGTTAGTAGTTGATTCAGGAAGAGCCCAGTCATGGCTAGACAAGAGGATACAGACAAATCAGCAGATTGTGCAAGATAAACGTAGTGAACCCCAACATAGTGAATTTAGTCTCGCAGATATGATGTTGAAACCCTTGAGAAATATTCAAATAGGAGTTGGGGTAATTATAGGTACCGTATAAGTATTATGAAAATAAAAGAAAGTGCCACTGGGAAGACAGTCAAAAATTTCAGTTCAGAAGACACCCTATGAGCACAAGGGCGCGGAGGTAAGTAACGAAGGATAAGTATAGGCGTGTAAGAATATTAAAAATTCTTTCATGTATACGATGTAATAAGCTTGCAGCTTTACAGGAGTCAGAGGGTCTCCCCTAAGTCTGCAAAGAAAGACTAGCTCAGGAAATAAGGAAGAAGGCTTCAACTTAAGCATAGTGACATTTTCACGCCCTGAACTCAGGGAGCGCGACCGGTGCTCAACTGAGTGAACCCGGCCAAGCAAGCCTATTAGATTTCCTTCTATCCAAACTCATCCATGAATAAGAGGATATGTACTTCATTAATCAAACACTGAAAAGATTTCATTAAAAACTCCCATTTTATTTCCATTAACAACTTCATTTATAATTTTCAAAATATTACAAGTTTATATATATAACTAAAAACATGTTTGCCAAGTACCAACATTTCTAGTTTAATTCCCCACATTAAACACCACCCACAACCTGTCTACAGAGCTTCTAAGTACAATAGAAGAGTAGTATGGAAGTGCCGGCAATAAAGCCCCGACTATACCTTAAAACACAATGTACAACTCAAATAACATCACACCCGGAATAGAGTAGGGCTCACCAAAACCTTCTGAATAGAGAGTGACTGCTAACGAGGACCAAAGCAGCCCGCTGATGAACCACCTGCATCCATTGAAGATGCAGCGCCCCCGGCAAAAGGGACGTTAGTATATATGAAATAGTACTAGTATGTAAAGCTAACTGTCCGCTTTCAAAATAGAATGCCAATATAAAAAAAAAGGTAAAACTATAGAAACATCAAGTCACAATCAATGATATCCAAATGCCAAGTTAAAACAAAATAATTTTCAAAATACAAAAAATAATATATATATATATATATATGGTTGGGAGATCTTTATCACTAATATACCACTGTTCACAATATCACCTTTTACAATACAAATACCATCGTATATTTAGTACGGAGTCCGATCACGACCCGATCGGTTAGGCCGTCTCATCCGAGACATCAACCACAATCACAATTTCAATTACAATTTCCAGCACAATCACCACCATGTGTGTGGCATGATGTCCAATCACAACCCGATCGGCTAAGCCATCTCACCATAATGTCGTGTGAATCGACATTATCCTTTTCTATCAATCATCTCATCCCAATTAAGGGGAATAATTTTATCACATCAATCTCATCCCAAATAAGGAGAATAATCACAATCAACTCCTACACCGGCACGTGTAGTTTTGGGGTTAGGTTATTTCAACCTACCCTTCCTTTGTAACTTATCGATACTCCCAAAATAAATTTTGATTTGCGTACAAAGGAAACAACAATACAAATGCATTTACCTCATAACCTTCGACGCCATTTATAGCCTTATTGGCATTTTTATCCACTTACAACATCATTATTTCATTAGCTCTCTTGGCCATACATATGATTCTTCATTCATGGCACAATGACTGTATTTCATATTTCACACTTTCATTTCTTTCCTTTCGTGGATCACCATCATATATATCAGCAAATAGAATATTCCTGAAATCACAAGTTTAGGTTCATTAGTAGTGAAGACTTTAAACACAATGGATTTCTTTCCAAGAAATGGAGTAAAATAATTGGCAATCTAAGAACAAGTTAAAATTATAAACGAGTAACACATCATTTATTCTTGAAACACTTTCCCCCCAAAGGGGAATACATATTTTCAACTCATGAATACGTAAGAGCTCAAAACATGTTGGAAATACTTACAAAGCATAGTATTAGTTGAAACAACTCGATTTGGGCACGACTTGAGTACATAAGCTTTTAGAAAAAATCTATTTTCGAAGTCAATTTGGAACAATTGAATCAAGGCTCATTTATTAACTTTTCTCACATCACTTCATTTCATTGACACCATTGGTCCCAAGTATAATTTTTATTCTTGGCACGATGGCTATAATTTATATCACCAACTCACTTCTTTCACTTTCGAGCATATTTATACATTATCAACAACAAGGCATTTCCAACCAAGACTTTAGATACACATATGAGCAGTTAAGGGTCTTAAGCACATCTAGTTTTTCTCCCACAATTTGGCATGATAACTTTCATTTGAAACACTACTCAAAGCCATAACATTTTAATATATATATCATTCTCGAACATATTTCCGAAGGATAACATAATGTGATAGGAACATTCTAAACACCTTTTGAATACATAATTCTCGACACTTTGCTTATTCGGGACAATCAAATTTATTGGGAACAACTCAGAATATGGGAATAAGGAACTTGAGCCAACCATACTTGAAACTTACGGAAACATAATGGAATTCAATTCTAAGAGAGTAGTTTAGCTAACATACCTCGCTTTGAGTTTTCCTTAAATTACTACGACGTTCCGAAAATCCTGGCAATCCCAATCTATTTTGAGACATAATAAAATTGAACCATAATTAGGAAGATATTCGTGGTTTCAGCTCATTTGAGCATTTTATCAAATACTAGGTGTGTAAATTTGAATACAAGGTTCTTCTACAAGATTTCCTTTAATTCACAACCCAATCTTTACTTATTTGAGCTCAATAATCTTCCCACAAACCTTATTGGTACATGCATGTATAAATAATACTATTAGACCCAAGAATCATACTCCTAATCAACCATATTCTACCCAAATCTGAAATTAACAACTAGGGTATGGAACCTTACCTCTTAGATGAAGAACTTGAGGGATTTCTTGTTGGATTTCAATGCTTGAGCAAGATTTGATGAACAAGGGCTTAGGAATTCCTCCTCTCACTCTAGGGCACTTTTCCCTCTCTAAAAATATCATATTATCCATCCAAAATGATCCTAAGATCATTTTATAGGAACTAGGGTCGGGTTATGAAATTAGAAAAACGCGCCCTCAAAAATCTTGATCAGGCTACAAACCAGGCTAGGCACGGTCTGTAGCGAGCTACGGACTAGACTTCGCGAGCTCTGTAGCGAGATATGGACCAGCCTTCCTGAGCTCTATAGTGAGATACAAACCAGCTTCGCGAGCTCTGTAACGACCTACAGACCAGGCTTCGCAAGGGATATAGCACGGTCTAGCGCGCTACAGAATTGGCTTCGCGAGGATTATAGCACGGTCAGTTTCTTCCAGCCTTTTGGAATTTGAACATAGCTTCTTGTAGGAGTGTCTAAATGATGAACGGTTTGAAGTGTTAGAAACTAAACTCAAAGGGCTTTAATTTGATAGATAGATCACCTCCTAAGTCGTTATAGTTTGGTAGCAGCATGCTTTTGAAGTAGGATCTTATGTGAATTGAGACATCCTTTCCACTTAATGTATCCAACTTGTTCCACACGAATTCTTGCCATTCACAAAACTCCTTAGTATGTTCCAACATGCCTTAAACATATATTTTTCAATTCAAAATAATGTGGTTCTATCCCATGGATCTCCTTTAATACTCGAACATGTTATTCCCAAATACCGTTGGCGCATTTTAAAATCTTCAATCATTAGAAAATATTTAACAGGGCCTTACATTCTTCCCCGCTTAGGATCATTCATCCTCGATTGAGGAGTAGAGTCCATCCCCAAACACTTAACATAACACATCTCTTCTTTTTCGCACATATAAAACTCCCAAATTTGACTAACTCCCAAATTGTTTCAGAAAGTTTGATAGAGTTTCCTCAGTATTCGGGCCTATCCACCTGTCAGAGAATCACCAGAACCAGTCCTAACAACATATTCACAACTCTACAAAGTATCACAATATATATCAACAACATTAATCTCAACATTACTGGCATCATATTAACAAGAGTGATATCTAGACATGAGCTGCACATATTTAAATCATAACACATATAAAGTGCCTTTCGATTCACAATCATTTGACTATACACTCAAGTGAGGACATTTTATTTCCTTAACACTTTTGGACCTCAAGGTGGCCTCCTCGACTTATAGACTTCGTCATAACACATTAATGGAGGCAATCTCAACTCTCGCACTTATCTAACAAGGATGGCAAATAGATACCCCTCATAATCCAATTATCCATTAACTTCACATTTACTAGCATTCACCGGAATGGTAGACAAAGGATTTATAATTACCTTCATAGACGTAGACACATGATACACCGGGTACACAAAGGACAATAATAGGGGAAACATCATACTCATAGTTTGGCCTATTTCCTTCAAGATTTCATAAGGTCTAATGTAACTACACATACTTTACCTTCCTTAACAATTCACCCATCATATTCATAGAGACAATCTTGAGAATAACCAGTTCACTTTCTTCAACTCTAAACCCCTATGCCGAATACCCAAACAAAACCTTTGGCGACCTCCAACAATTATTCTAATATGTGATAGCTTGAATATAACCATAAAACTTCATATCCATTATATATGAATACGGGATGATGATGCTTCTTTGACATGTTTGAACCTTCATGTCACGCCTCAACCTCGGAAAGCGCGACCGGCGCTCAACCGAGTATACTCGGCCGAGCAAGCCTATTAGATACTTTCTACCCAATTAACCCATAATCAAGAAAAGACGTGATTTCATTAATTATACAGTACGAATCTCATTCATACAATCCTAAATCGTTTCATTAATCATTTCGCCTTTAAGTCTCAAAATACACATCTCTTATAGCTCGAGTGGAACAAGTGATCAAAAACAACATAACTTGTTTAACATTCCCAACACCCATATACAACCCATATAGTGTCTACGGAGCCTCTAAAGATACAAAAGAGAGTGAAGATGGTGCCGGCAACAAGGCCCCGGCTATTCCTCAAAAGTGACCATAATATAAACAAAAGATACAATAGATGACCCCGGAATGAAATGGGGCTCACCAAGTCTGCTGAGAAGAGGATGCAACACTATATGTGATCAACACTGTCTGCTATGAAACCACTTGCATCCATTTAAAGATGCAGCGCCCCCGGCAAAAGGGACGTTAGTACAGTCGGATAGCACTAGTATGTATAGCTAAACACCAACTCAATATGATGAATAATAATAAAAGAGGAACAGTCAAAAATTCAATAAAAGCTTTCAAATAATATTAAAACATCAATTTAAAGTCACATAAGTTTTCAAGTCAACTCACACGTTATTAGGTTGGGTGATCTTTAGTGCCGATATTCCACAATTCACAATACCTCCGTATTCTTACACGGAGTCCGATCTCGACCCGATCGGCTAGGTCGTCTCATTTGAGACATCAACCATACCCACAATTTCAATTATCATTTCTAGTATAGTACCACCATGTGTGCGGCATGGCGTCCGATCACGGCCTGATCGGCTAAGCCGTCTCACCCAAGATGTTACCATTTCCAGTCAACCATCTCACATCATACTTCTTTCATATCTTTCAATTCATTGGCACTAGTGATTACGATTTCAAGTCATTCTTGGAACTTAGTCGTATTTTATAATTCCAGACCCTTTTTCCATATTTAATATCATTATCATTATCAACAACAATAAGGCTTCCCATTCAAGGCATTAAATTCACATATGAACAATTTGGGAATCTTAGGCACATAGAGGCTTTTCATACAACTTGGGCATAACAACCTTTATTTCGATCTTGACATAAAGTCTTAACATTTTTAACACATATTCCACATTTTTTAACACATCCTCAATAACAAGATAACATGATGAATCATTTAGAATAAATATTGAACTCACATCCTTCAAGACAAACACATTAGAAATCACCAATTCTATAATGATCAAGGGCTTACTCCAATTACATCAACACCGTGGGATTCGATTCTAAGAAGAAGGGGGTTTAGCCAACATACCTCAATTGAGATTCTTAAAACTCTAAGATGTTCCGGAATATTATCCACTTCAATCTATTTTAGCAATATAACAAAATTGAACCAAAATTAGGAAGATGAACATGGTTGTAGCTCATTTGAGCATATTATCAAATACTAGGTGTGCATCAACGTTTTAAGCCCCTTTTTGTGGAATATTTCATCTTTTCCCAACCCACTCTCTACTATTTTTATCTCACAAACTTACCACATACTTCAAGGATACATGTATGCAAGACAACAAACCCCACACCTAATAATTGCCTCTTTTATTACCCCATTAATGCTAAATCTCGAAATTGAGAGCTAGGACATAGGTTCTTACCTTTAGGGTGAAGACTCCCTTTGTTAATTCCTCAATATTTGAGCAAGAATTAGTGGATAATCGTTAAAGATTTCTCCCCTACTCTAAGAACTCTCCCTGTCACTCTAAAATATAAAAAATGTGTTAAAAATGGTCTATGGGGTGTGTTTTAATGGGATTGGGTCGGGTTTAAAAACCCCAAAAATAAAGCTCCGGAACGAGTTTTGTGGTCGCATATGCGACCGTATAATAGTTATGCGGTCCATGAAATGACCGCGAAAATGGGGGCAAGAACTGGAAAGGAACTGGTCTGGTCTACGGTCAATATGCGGCCCGTAGATCTGTTCTGCGGTCGCATAATACACCGCAGAACAATTCTATGGTTGCATAGTGCACCGCAGAACCTCCCTCTGAAAAATCTCAAGGCGGGATATGCGACAAGAATGCGGCCCGCGCAATGCTTATGCTGTCGCATAATGGCCACGAAATTAGGTATCAAAACTGCCCCACTCTGTGACCTGTCTACGGTCCACAGAGTGGTTTTGCGGCCAAAGAATAGGCCGCAGAAATGCGTACTTCTGCCCAACATTTTCCTTCAACTCCTAGCGCACTGTTCAATCCAAAAAGTCTGAACCGTGGCTCGCAAGCTCGCCGCGAAGAGTTTCTACTATTATTAACCTCTACGCCTACCTTGGCATCACAGAACCCGGGGTTTTAGGAACACATTTTACGGGGCCTTACATCCTCCCCCACTTAAGATCATTCGTACTCGAATGAGGGTCAAAGTGCACTATTAGCCTTTTATACAACTCAGCTTTTCATACCCTATACCATTAACCCCAAATTTAACTAACTCCCCAAATCTCCAAAACATTCGCCAGAGTTTCCTTTGTAACTAGGCCTATCCATCTGTCAGAGAGCCCCAGAAACACATCTTACAAATATGTATAAAACCCAACGATGTAACATAACTCATAACAACACTAATCGTGACCTCATGTAAATAACATATAAACAAAAGGAACACCTTTAAATTAACTGAATAAGAGATACAAAAATTCATAGGCGACGGGTTCATAAAATAAAGGATTACACAACTATTCAAACAAGTGAGGATACTTTTTCTTCATTTCTTCCTCGGCCTCCCACGTGGCCTCTTCAACCTGCTGGTTTCGCCATAACACTTTCACGGAGGCAATTTCTTTATTTCTCAACTTTCGAACTTGCCTATCAAGAATGGCAACTGGAATCTCTTCATATGACAATTCTTCATTAACCTCAATAGTCTCAACCGGCACAATAGTGACGGATCTCCAAATACCTTCTTTAACATAGACACATGGAATATCGGGTGCACTAATGATATCTCGGGTGGTAGCTCAAGTTTGCACGCCACCTGACCGATCCTTTGGATGATTTTGTATGGCCCGATATACCTCGGACTCAATTTTCCTTTCTTTCCAAACAGCATAATACCCTTCATGGGGGAAAACTTCAAGAATACCCAATCATCTTCTTTGAACTCTAAGTCTCTGCGACGGACATCCGAATAGGATTTTTGACGGCTCTGAGTGGTTTTTAACCGCTCCTTAATGATTTTAAATTTTTCCATAGCCTAATGCATGAGGTCTGGCCCTATCAACTCTGCTTCCCCAATTTCAAACCACCCAATGGGAGATCTACATCTCCTACCATATAATGCCTCAAACAGTGCCAGCTGAATACTAGCATGAAAGCTATTGTTATAAGAAAACTCTATGACTATCAAATGATCATCCCAGCTACCCTTGAAATCAAGAACACAAGCATGCAACATGTCCTCAAGCATCTTAATAGTCCGCTCTGCTTGCCCGTCAGTCTGAGGATGGAAAGTTGTACTAAGATTCACCTGATTACCCAAATCTTGCTGAAATTTATTTCAAAGATTGGTCGTGAACTAAGCCCCTCGATCGGAAATGATATAAACTGGAGTACCATGTAGCCTGACTATTTCCTAGATATATAATTGAGCATACTGTTCTGCTGTGTCGGTAGATTTAACAGGCAAGAAGTGAGCTGATTTCGTGAGTCGGTCCACGATCACCCAAATTGAGTCAGACTTGCGCGGAATGTGCGGTAATATTACCACAAAATCCATATTAATCATATCCCAGTTCCACATTAGAATTTCTATGTTCTGTGCCAACCCACCAGGCCATGGATGTTCGGCCTTCACTTACTGACAATTCGGACACCTTGCCACAAAGTCCGCCACATTCCTTTTCATGGCATTCCACCAATAGACTTCCTTGAGATCATGATACATCTTTTTAGAACCTGGATGCACGAAATACCTAGAAGCGTGAGCCTCGGTCATGATTCTTTCCCGGAGACCATCTACATTCGGAACATATAGTTGCCCTTGGTACCTTAGTGTACCATCATCCATGCCAAGCGTAAAAGCCATAATTTTATGTTTATAAATCCCCTCCTTCAGTTGTATCAACAATGGATCGTTGTATTGCTTCTTTTTGACTTCCACAACAAGCGATGATTCGGCCCTACTTTGTGCAATTACCCTTCATTCACTAGAGTCCGCAAGACGAACTCCCAAACTAGATAGCTAATGAACCTCCCTGGTCAACGGCCTTTGACATGCCTCCAAGTGAGCCAAACTACCCATAGATTTCCGACTAAGAGCATCTGCCACAACATTGGCTTTCCCCGGGTGATATAGAATACCGATGTCGTAATTCTTGAGTAACTCAACTATCTTCTCTGCCTCAGATTCAGCTCCTTTTGTTTGAAAATATATTGAAGACTCTTGTGGTCCATGAATATCTCCATGTGGACCCCATACAAATAGTGACGCCAAATTTTCAATGCAAAAACCACCGCCGCAAGTTCTAAGTCATGTGTTGGATAATTCTTTTTATGACTCTTGAGTTGTCTAGAGGAATAAACTATCACCTTACCATGTTGTATCTTTAGTGGAACATCTTTATCACATTTCTCTTACATAAGACATCCTAGGAATTGAGTTCTACGATAATTTCCCTGATATGGTTACAATCTTCTGTGAATACTTGCAACTCGTTCTTCCAAATTCCCAACAAAAGACATTACTGAATGAGTTTTCTCATAGGACCTTTTGTTTCAAATGAACAACATCTGCTAGCTTGAGAACACACCCTGATAACATCAACCTGTATGACATTGCATCAAATGTAAGGTAACATTGTGCTTAGACTTTCCTTAGCCAACCTTTTCTCCCCTTATGTGCCTTATAAAACAATTCAAGAAACCACTCTACTTCCCTTGTGAGCATTCGCACGATCCCTCTTTACTGTTAAACACCTCCCAAAACATATATCAACACCCTACAAATACAATTCAGGAAGAGTCACTGGCCCGAACAGGGCATTCTCTGAAACTTGAGATTCTCCTCAATTCTTCAACAACGACTTTTGGTTTTACTCTTAAGTGTAAGACTTAGTCCACCTGATTCCATCCTTGATGAGGAACTCTTATTGTTCCCCATATTGTAGCTACCAATAGAGTTCCCTGATAGTGTGGCTTAAGAGCTACCATGTTAAACATGTCTGGTCCATAACAAGTGTTCGTCCTCTCTCAATCTGTTTCGAACCTTTCTTTAGCCCTTTGGGTAGATTGTGTTGCCTTTTTCTTTTTGATCGCCCTCTGGCCTGGGCAATATGTTGGTACCATCTCTTCTTTGAAACTGGAATATCCATTTCCATTGCATTTTGCTCATAGTGCGAAGTTGATAGCCCTATTGTGCCACACTCTTGTCTGCCTCCCATGAACCCGTAGTATCATTGTGCCTAGTTTGCTGAGTTTATCATACCACAACTTCACCACCAGTAGTCTCACTTTTCATTGTAATATGTAGACATGGACTCTCTCTAGATCTATTAGTTGATATTCAGTGTCACCCAAGTCGGTTGCATTACGGTTAGTCCTTTATACCTTATATTAACACTTGTGCTCTAAGCGAGTCCACCATTCTGATACAAACTATTTTATGATAACCATGACCATCTTAATTTATAGATTTTCTCCCCATTTCTCCTCGCCTTATTCTTCCTAGTTAGTGAATAGCCATGCACTCTTCCGTATGTTACGTGGTCTTTTCCCTTAGTTTGGAGTTCATCCCGCTCACCTCTTAACACTTGTTGGGATATCCGTGGAAAAGTGTGTTAATCCGCGTATCACTTAACATTTCTTTACTTGTAAGATTCTTAAGAGGCTCTCCATCAAATCCAAATACCCTCTTGGGTTATTATAGCATCACATTTATTTCTCCCACTCGTTCTGTCTTTCTTAACGCCTTGGAACTTTGGTGAAATCGCAAATCCATGATTAGCCTATTCTAAAAACTCGCAACCTTTCACATTTGACATATAGTACTTCCTTGGGTTCCATTGGTTAACAAGTATAAAATCCCTTTACAAACATGCTCTTAGTTTCTAGGATCGTTGACCCTGTCATTCACATTGCCATGTATGAAGAATTTACCTTCCTTAACCTTCCACCTTTTTGGGGTACTAGTGGTCTATCATTAGCATATCCTTTAAGAGAATCACGTTACCCATTATCTCTTTTCTAGACTACACCTGTCTTCAACAAAATATTCAAACATCATAGACACATGGTCTTACTCTTGTTTCATTGTATTTAAGTGGCCTCACTATGGCCTTTCTTCCCCCACTTGGGGCAAATGTCCCGGATTTCGACACAAGTCTTGAATTTAGAAACTTCAGGGGCATATGTCTCATAACTCTATTCCTCATATATATGTTTAACTATTAGGGAGATTTAAGTCGCCATGGTATTAACCTCATAAGTTCTCTGCTCTTATTCAGGCACACGGGCTTGGGATTCCAATTCCTCATGTCAATATCCTTTAGGAGTGTAATACAACTTCGTACATTTCTAGAATCTTATAAAGTTCGTAGTACAAGGATCTTCTCATCGTGGATTCAATTGACCCTCCTTTCATAACTTCTTGTCTCCTGGGAGGGACTTACACTCTCATCATTAATCTCCTGGTCGTGCCTCCCATATATCATGTTCTTATATAACTAATTTTCTCTCATACCTTAGGATCATTTACATGCTTCCCACACTACCCACATGTGCTATTCAAGCTTACGTCTCACTTATCAAATCAATGCCTCTTTGGAGGTAGGGTAATCATTTTTAACACTTTTCTCGAATAGATTATGCTCATGGTACTATGTACTTATCCTATATACCTATACCACTCGTTCAACAAGATGTATGTTCCATCTCCTTAATATCCATGTCTTTGCCCATTGGTCATGTCATATGACAACATTACTTGGAATAGACGAAAGAGCGTTTAAACTTACCTTGAATCTCAATGCACGCGTTAGAAGAAAATCTTATAGTCAAGTTGTATCACACGATCTGGAGTGTTGAAGAAAGGTAACATTCCTAAATGTCCATCTAGCCTCCAACTTATAGATGGGGTCGACAACACACCGATAAAAAGAACTCTACCAGACACGGCTCCGAGACATCCTAGGATACTTTAAAACTTTAGGCTCTAATACCAAGTTTGTCATGCCCCAACCTCGGGAAGTGCGACCGGCACTCAATCGAGGTACTCGGCCGAGCAAGCCTATTAGATACTTTCTACCCAATTAACCCATGATCAAGAAAAGATGTGATTTCATTAATTATACAGTAGGAATCTCATTCATACAATCCTAAATCGTTTCATTAGTCATTTCGCCTTTAAGTCTCAAAATACACATCTCTTATAGCTCGAGTGGAACAAGTGATCAAACACAACATAACTTGTTTAACATTCCCAACACCCATATACAACCCACATAGTGTCTACGGAGCCTCTAAAGATACAAAAGAGAGTGAAGATGGTGCCGGCAACAAGGCCCCGACTATACCTCAAAAGTGACCATAATATAAACAAAAGGTACAATAGATGACCCCGGAATGAAATGGGGCTCACCGAGTCCACTGAGAAGAGGATGCAGCACTATCTGTGATCAACACTGTCTGCTATGAAACCACTTGCATCCATTCAAAGATGCAGTGCCCCCAGCAAAAGGAACGTTAGTACCGTCGAATAGTACTAGTATGTATAGCTAAACACCAAATCAATAGGATGAATAATAATAAAAGAGGAACAGTCAAAAATTCAATAAGAGCTTTAAAATAATATTAAAACATCAATTTAAAGGTCACATAAGTTTTTAATTCAACTCCCATGTTATTAGGTTGGGTGATATTTAGTGCCGATATTCCACAATTCACAATACCTCCGTATTCTTACACGGAGTCCGATCGTGACCCGATCGGCTAGGTCGTATCATTTGAGACATCTATCATAACAACAATTTCAATTATCCTTTCCAGCATAGTACCACTATATGTGCGGCATGGCGTCTGATCACGGTCCGATCGGCTAGGCCGTTTCACCCAAGATGTTACCATTTCTAGTCAACCATCTCACATCATACTTCTTCCATATCTTTCAATTCATTGGCACTAGTGATCACGATTTCAAGTCATTCTTGGCACTTATCGTATTTCATAATTCCTGACCCCTTTTTCACATTCAAGATCCTTATCGTTATCAACAACAATAAGGCTTTCCATTCAAGACATTAAATTTACATATGAGCAAGTTGGGTATCTTAGGCACATAGAGGCTTTTCATATAACTTGGGCATAACAACCTTTATTTCGATCTAGACATGAAGCCTTTACATTTCTAACACATATTCCACATTTTTGAAGACATCCTCAATAATAAGATAACATGATGAAGCATTTAGAATAAATATTGAACTTACATCCTTCAACAAAAACACATTAGCAATCTCCAATTCTATAATGATCAAGGGCTTACTCCAATTACATGAACATCGTGGGATTCGATTCTAAGAAGAAGGGGGTTTAGCCAACATACCTCAATTGAGCTTCTTAAAACTCTAAGATATTCTGGAATATTAGCCACTTCAATCTATTTTAGCAATATAACAAAATTGAACCAAAATTAGGAAGATGAATATGGTTTTAGCTCATTTAAGCATATTATCAAACACTAGGTGTGCATCAATATTTTAAGCCCCTTTTGTGAAAGATTTCATCTTTTCCCAACCCACTCTCTACCATTTTTAGCTCACAACCTTCCCACATACTTCAAGGATACATGCATGCAAGACAACAACCCCCACACCTAATAATTGCCTCTCTAATTACCCCATTATTGCAAAATTTTGAAATTGCGAGCTAGGACATAGGTTCTTACCTTTAGGGTGAAGACTCCCTTTGTTAATTCCTCAATATTTGAGCAAGAATTGGTGGATAATGGTTAAATATTGCTCCCCCACTCTAAGAACTCTCCCTCTCACTCTAAAATATCATAAATGTACTCAAAATGGTCTATGGGGTGTGTTTTAATGGGCTTGGGTCGAGTTTAAAACCCCCAAAAATGAAGCTCTGGAACGGATGCGGTCCACGAAATGACCGCAAAAATGGGGGCAAGAACTGAAAAGGAACTGGTCTGGTCTGCGGTCACTATGCGGTCCGTAGACCTATTCTGCGGTCGCATAGTGCACTGCAGAACCTCCCTCCGAAACATCCAAAGGCAGGATATGCGACAAGAATGTGGCCCTCAAAACGGTTATGCGGTCGCATAATGGCCGCAAAATTGGGCATCAAAAATGCCCTAGAAATCTGCCCCACTCTGCGACCAGTCTACGATCAGTAGAATGGTTCTGCGGCCACAGAATAGGTCGCAGAAATGCGTACTTATGCCCAACATTTTCCTTCAACTCCTAGCGCATTGTTTAATCCAAAAAGTCCGAACCGCGGCTCGCAAGCTCGCCACGAAGAATTTCTATTGTTATTAACCTCTACGCCTACCTTGGCATCACGGAACCCGAAGTTTTAGGATAAATATTTATGGGGCCTTACACTTCAACCCCCATAGGTTACTATAAATAGGAACAACGAGGTCTGAGATTGGGCTGAAATCTTTCAAGATTCCATCAATGTTCTCAGTAGGTTATTTCAGGAGGTTATATCCTAAGAGACATGAAGGTTACTACCAATAGTGCTGACATGGTTAATCATTGTGATAACATTATTGATTCGACAAATGGGGCATAGAGTTGCCTAGTAGGCATTGATAATGTAGGGACCATGTTCATGATTCTGAGATTTAAAAGAAATGAGTCATTTTAGACATGTGATATATGGGAGGCATGATCGGGAGGATAAAGACATTAGCATCAGCTATTCTTGGAAGACTATGAGTTATGAAAAGGGCAGTAACAATTGTTTCATTCCATATGTGCCATGTTTGGCAATAGTAGGCCTCAAAGAGAAATAGCTAAGTACGTAACACCAGTCGCCTCTTGGAATGTAGGAAAAATCAGTTTAACTCGAGATGAGAATATTATGGCACCCTGAATGTGATATAGCTCTCAAAATGCATGAAATTACATTACGCTCTTAACATTAACTGACATAAAGAATAGATATGCCACAAGCCCATGAGGTTGAAAAATAAATTGAACACTTGCGAGATTATTATCATTCTGACAGCTCATCCCTTGCCAATAGTTAATCCTATATGAGAGGACTAGGGATACGACAAACTTGTATTTCAAATTAATATACTCATGATATGTGCCAAAATCTGAAAACATCTAATTTCAACCGTTCACGAGTGAAACCACATAGCTAGGACATCGTAATATTGGGGTGAAATCATGTATTAGTTAGAGAGAATGAACACTTTGCTATAAGCTAGACATGTTTCTACCATAACAACTCTCAAGGTGCCATATCAGGCCACTTCACTGGCAACTACAATACTAGGAACAAAGTGAGTTACTCACTGAGGCATGCTCTAGATGGACATGAAAGTCATATTGAGATGGGCGAACAAAAAGATCTTTTTGTGATGAATTTGTGAAAATTTTAAATTTCCTAGAAACTTTATGCAGAGAAGTGACTCCTTTCAATTTACATGTACACATATGATAGGTGTTGAGATATGCTCTCATGTTACTAGACAGTGAAAATGATTCATGATAATATTCACAAAGGAGTAAAGTAATTGTTCCAACCATAGGACCCACAAACACCGAAGAGAAAAAGAGTGGCTCAAGAAGGATCTCAACACTAGGATGATTTACATTAGATTTGATACCATATAGGTAAATATTATTGTGGTGCGTGCATAGGCACAAGTGAGCAGATGTTATCCATTTGAATCAAAACGTTCTGAAAAAATATTTCGTCAGGTATAGTCCCTTGTTGAGAATTTAGGGAAGCAAGTGGGAAGTATTAATCCTAGAGTTATAACTCAATCCAATGAAATAATTATAGAGCTCAGTTCCACCAGAGATTTTAAGTAAGAGAATTTGTGATAGAGTGGCTTCATGAATAATGTGTGTCGTTCAGAATGTAAGTACATACAATGTTTTGTGATTCAACGTTTTGGTTAAGACCATATTTGTGTAGGCCCTTTTCAATATGGATGTACATATATAACAAGGAAAATAATACGGTGTTCACAATAAGGTAGCAAGGAGTGACTTACTTGGTGATTTTTTATTGACATGGAAATACCTTAATTGATGCCCCTTGACTCCACATATATAACATACATTGGTACCATTGTGACATACCCCTGAATGATATCTCCTACACTTCACGCAATGGGGATGAGGTCCACTAAACTGACTCGCCCCACTGACCTGATATTTACCCTTGTTGTATACAAAAAAAAAAAAGCATTCCCCATATCCTTCCTCCAAGCCTTCACGGAGGGAGTAATAATCTCTATGCTGATTTGTTATGTGGGCCATTAGAATTTCCCAAGCCTTCCAACCCTAACACACTCCTGACCGGGATGGGTGTAACCAACCTAAGGGCTTTTGTTCTTCTTGTGCCCCATCTTTCCATAACCATAACATATTTCAAGAATCATCCAACATAAACCTGAGTGGCTCTTCTTTCATATCAATTCTGGCTTATTGATGCCTATAATCCTCTTTCATTTCTTAGGTGCTCTCACCACATATTCCGGTGGCGCGGTAACATTAATAGGAACAAGGACACTTCCCCTAGCAACTGGTTCTTTCAATACTTCCTCGCTGGCTCGAACCCCTGGGTTACTCATATGGAAAATGAGATATGACGAGGAAATTAGCTTCCTATCTTGAGCTCTATCGCACGATATGGAGTATCAAAAAAGTGTGAAATTCCTAAATATCCAAGTAGCCTCCTCATTATAGATGTGGTCGACAACACACCGATAAGAAGGACTCTACTAGACACGACTTCAAGACATCCTAGGACACTTTAAAACCTTAGGCTCTGATACCAAGTTTGTCACACCACGAACTCGGAGAGCGCAACCGGCGCTCAGCCGAGTGAACCCGGCCAAGCAAGACTGTTAGATTTCCTTCTGCCCAAACTTATCTATGAATAAAGAGGAGATGTACTCCATTAATCAAGTACTGAAAATATTTCATTAACAACTCCCATTTCATTTACATTAGCAGCTTCATTTATAATTTTCAAAATATTATAAGTTTATAGATATAATGAACAACATGTTTTCCAAGTACCAACATTTCTAGTTTAATTCCCCACAACAAACACCACCCACAACATGTCTACGGAGACTCTAAGTACAATAGAAGAGTAGTATGAAAGTGCTAACAACAAGGCCCCGGCTATACCTTAAAACACAATGTACAACTCAAATGACATTAGGCCCGGAATAGAGTAGGGCTCACCAAAACCTACTGAATAGAGAGTGACTGCTAACGAGGACCAAAGCTGCCCGCTGATGAACCACCTGCATCCATTGAAGATGCAGCGCCCCCGGCAAAAGGGGCGTTAGTACATATGAAATAGTACTAGTATGTAAAGCTAACTGTCCACTTTCAAAACAGAATGCCAATATAAAAAAATGGGATAACCATAGAAACATCAAGTCACAATCAATGATATCCAAATGCCAAGTTAAAACAAA
>AWOL01S0019621.1:0-16641 GCA_000715115.1 Nicotiana otophora | reverse complement strand
TCCGATCACGACCCGATCGGCTAGGCTATCTCACCATAATGTCGTGTGGATTGACATCATCCTTTTCTATCAATCATCTCATCCCAATTAAGGGGAATAATTTTATCACATCAATCTCATCCCAAATTAAGGGAATAATCACAATCCACTCCTGCACCGGCACATGTAGTTTCGGGGTTAGGTTATTTCAACCTACCCTTCTTCGGTGACTTATCGATACTCCCAAATACATTTTTGATTTGCATACAAAGTAAATAACAATACAAATGCATCTACCTTATAACCTTCCATGCCATTTATAGCCTTATTGGCATTTTCATCCACTTACAACATCATTATTTCATTAGCTCTCATGGCCATACATATGATTCTTCATTCATGGAACAATGACCGTATTTCATATTCTACACTTTCATTTATTTTCTTTCATGGATCACCATAATAAATATAAACAAATAGAATATTCCGGAAATCACAACTTTAGGTTCATTAGTAGTGAAGACTTTAAACACAATGGATTTCTTTCCAAGAAATGGAGTAAAATAATTGGCAATCGAAGCACAAGTTAAAATCATAAACAAGTAACACATCATTTATTATTGAAACACTTTTCCCCCAAAGGGCAATACACATTTTTAACTCATGAATACATAAGAGCTCAAAACACGTTGGAAATACTTACAAAGCATAGCATTAGTTGAAACAACCCGATTTGGGCACGACTTGAGTATATAAGATTTTACGCAAACCTATTTTCGAAGTCAATTTGGAACAATTGAATCAAGGATCATTTATTAAACTTTCTCATATCACTTCATTTCATTGGCACCATTGGCACCAAGTGAAATTTTCATTCTTGGCATGGTGGCCACAATTTATATCACCAACTCACTTCTTTCACTTTTGAGCATCTTTATACATTATCAACAACAAGGAACTTCCAACCAAGACTTTAGGTACACATATGAGCAATTAAGGGTCTTAAGCATATCTAGTTTTTCTCCCACAATTTGGCATGATAACTTTCATTTGAAACACTACTCAAAGCCATAACATTTTAATACACATATCATTCTTGAATATATTTCTGAAGGATAATATAATGTGATAGGAACATTCTGAACACCTTTTGAATACATAATTCTCGACACTTTGCTTATTCGGGATAATCAAATTTATTGAGAAAAACTCAGAATATGGGAATAAGGAACTTGAGCCAACCATACTTGAAACTTAAGGGAACATCATGGAATTCAATTCTAAGAGAGTAGTTTAGCCAACATACCTTGCTTTGAATTTTCCTTAAATTACTACGACGTTCCGAAAATCCTGGAAATCCCAATCTATTTTGAGACATAACAAAATTGAACTATAATTAGGAAGATATTCATGGTTTCAGCTCATTTGAGCATTTTATCAAACACTAGGTGTGCAAATTTGACTACAAGGTTCTTCTACAAGATTCTTTTCATTTCACAACCCAATCTTTACTTATTTGAGCTCAACAATATTCCCACAAACCTTATTGGTACATGCATGTATAAATAATACTCTTACACCCATGAAGCATACTCATAATCAACCATCTTCTATCCAAATACGAAATTGAAAACTAGGGTATGGAACCTTACCTCTTAGATGAAGAACTTAATGGATTTCTTATTGGATTTCAATGCTTGAGCAAGATTTGATGAACAAGGGCTTAGGAATTACTCCTCTCACTCTAGGGCACTTTCCCCTCTCTAAAAATATCAGATTGTCCCTCCAAAATGACCCTAAGATCATTTTATATGAACTAGGGTCAGGTTATAAAATTAGAAAAACGCACCCTCAAAAATCCGGATCGGGCTATAGACCAGGCTAGGCATGGTCTGTAGCGAGCTGCGGACCAGGCTTCGTGAGCTCTGTAGTGAGCTTCGGACTAGGCTTCACGAGATCTGTAGTGAGCTACGGACCAGGCTTCATGAGGGATATAGCACGGTCTAGTGCGCTACTGACCTGGCTTCGCGAGGGCTATACCACGGTCACATTCTTCCAGCCTTTGGGAATTTGAACATAACTTCTTGTAGGAGTGTCCAAATGAAGAACGGTTTAAAGCGTTAGAAACTACTCTCAAAGGGATTTAATTTGATAGGTATATCACCTCCTAGGTCATTATAGTTTGGTAGAAAAATACTTTTGAAGTAGGATCTTGTGTGAATTGAGATATCCTTTCCACTTAATGTATCCAACTTGTTTCACACGAATTCTTGCCATTCACTAAACTCCGTAGTATGTTCCAACACACCTTAAACATATATTTTTCGATTCAAAATAATGTGGTTCTATCCCATGGTTCTCCTTTAATACTCGAACACGTTATTCCCAAATACCGTTGGCGCACTTTAAAATCTTAAATCATTAGGAAACTTTTAACGGGGCCTTACAGACATAAAGAAAAAAATGGTCTTGTAACAACAGTCTCACTACAACATTGTATGCACTCCATAAGAAAGTGGTACCTATCGTGGCTAATGAACGGGAAGAAGAAAAAAATCAAAAGCTGATATTTGAGATCATATGAGATTACAGGAGATGGAGTCCTCAGATATCGAGGTCGATTATGTGTTCCTAATGTGGCAAGGTTGCGTCAGTAGGTTATGGGAGAAGCTCACTATTCTCATTATTTTATTCATCCAGGAGAGACGAAGATGTATCATGATATAAGGGGAATATAATGGTGGGACAGAATGAAGAAGAATATAGCAGAGTTTGTTGCTCAGTGCCCTATTTGTCAGTAGGTTAAGACTGAGCATCAGAAACCCGGTGGATTATTCCAGGCTATAGAGATTCTGACTTGGAAATGGAAAGTGATTAATATGGATTTCATCATAGGCTTACCTCGTACCCAACGTAAATTCGATTCTATATGGGTTATTGTTGATAGACTTACAAAATCAGCCCATTTTCTGCCTGTCAGGACTACGTATTTATCAGAGAATTATGCAAGGCTTTACATTAAGGAGATAGTACGACTTCATGGTGTACCTATATCTATTATCTCATATAGAGGAGCTCAGTTTACAGCTAATTTCTGGAGGTCCTTCCAAAAAGGATTGGGGACTCGGGTAAGTCTTAGTACAACATTTCATCCCCAGACAGACGGTCATGCTGAGCGTACTATTCAGATACTGGAGGATATGCTACGGGCTTGTGTGATGGACTTCATGGGTAGCTTGGATGATCATCTTCCACTTATTGAGTTCGCATATAATAATAGTTATCATTCCAGCATTCAGATGGCTTCATACGAAGCTCTATACGGACGGAAGTGTAGGTCTCTTATCGGATGGTTCGAGATTGGGAAAACTAAGTTAGTAGGACGAGAGTTGATACAACAGGTAGTTGAGAAGATTAAGCTTATAAGGGAAAGGCTATTAGTAGCTCAGAGTTGTCAGAAGTCCTATGCAGATAATCGACAACGAGACTTAGAGTTTCAGGTAGACGACTGGGTATTCCTAAATGTATCACCGATGAAAGGCGTTATGAGATTCGGTAAGAATTGAAAGCTTATCCCTCGGTACATTGGACCTTATAAGATTATACGCAGAGTAGGCCAAGTAGTATATGAGTTAGACTTGCCTTCCAACTTGGAGTCTATACATCCAGTATTTTATGTGTCTATGCTCCATAAGTGTATTGGAGATCCCTCTAAAGTCACTCAAGTTGATGATGTTCAGGTTACAGAGCAGCTATCATATAAGGAAGCTCACATTGCTATACTAGATAGACAAGTTCGGAGATTGAGAACTATGGATGTAGCTTCGGTCAAAGTACTTTGGAGAAAAAATAATGTGGAGGAGATGACTTGGGAAGCTGAAAAAGAAATGAAGACTAGGTATCCTCACTTGTTTCTGCTTCCGGAGGAGGATCGGACTGAGACATCACAGCCTTTAGGTACGTATATAATACTTGATTCTTAAGTTAGTTATTGTTATTGGTCGTGTGAGTCCATTGGTGTTATTGATGATTGTGGCCCTGTGTGGCTTTGTATGGTTGGGTTTTCTGTGTGATAGGTTGGTAGTAGTACCGTTACAGAGGAGACTCTGCCAAACTTTCTATAGATTTCTGGGAGTTTAGCATTTGAGGACGAATGTTTCTAATGGGGGAAGATTGTTACACCTTGTGCGTCCCAAGGTGAAGTAATGAATATGAGACATGTTAATCACGATTTAAATGAGTTTAAATTCATTATATGACTATATATGATGTTTGAATATGAAATATAAAGTTTGGAAAAAATCGGATTAAAGTTGTCGAAAAACCGACTAAGAATTTGCCTTGTAATGGAGCTTTTTGAGCAATACATTTTGTGTGCTATATGGGTTTTTTTGGGACATATTATATACCAAATTGAAGGTCTTGGAATTTAATTTCCAATTCTCTTAACCTTTCATTCATACGACATTCGGATAAAAAGACATAAGCGTTTGAAGAAGGGCCAATGCGAGGGTGCCAAGTAGCACCTTTTTGACTTTTAAAAGAACGGGATATTTACATCCCTTACTTGTCCCTTTCTCCATTTTTCCATAGATCACAACCAAATAACATCTCTAACCTTACCCTTAATCTCTCTACAAGGGCTTCAAACAAGATTATCATCCCGGGCATGAAATCAAGAAGCAATAACATTAAAACAATCCCTATGACGTAAGTATAGCTATATCGCCTCTCTTTTTCTTTGTAGTTTGAGTTTTGGAATGCATTTAATAGTACAAAAAATGCCTACTTTCTATATTTAAGCTTTTAAATATCAAGTAAGGTTGATAAATTCATTTCCTAATAGTTAGAACTCACGGGCCGGTGATCGGAAGCCGTTAGTTCGAGTTATTTGACATTAGTGGACTGTTTTGTGGGTTGTTTCGTGTTACTTCTGGGCTGTCTATTTTTCTACTTTTTAATGGAGTTTTGGAGGAGAAATGGTGTGGATAAACACCACATAATGGCAAAATGGTGGATTAGTCGTTCTTTGTAACATTTTTGGGGTGTTTGACGCTACTATAGTTGTCGTTTTGGGTATGAAGTGATTGGGGTGTGTTAGGCTGTTGTAAGCTATATATAACATGGATATCGACTTGAATCTTATGTAAGAGGTAATGATATATTGTTATTTCATGTGCTTAAGGTTATCTTGATGTTGATTAAGTTAAATGGATGGACTAGTCATGAACTAGTGAATAAAGTTGCTAATGAGGATAGTTGGAGTTGTGGATTATTTTCTTTGTTATAAATATATGGTATAAGGCTGAAATCATTGATGAATGACTTCATTATCTTGTTAATGATACTGTTAAGTTAAGTTAAGTTAAGAAGTCTATAAGGGGTGATACGGGGTATACGAGTTTCAATCAGAGCTAGCCGCTCGTCGTGAAGTAGTTGTGACTTGTTGTTGTTATATGGTGTCTTGTTATTGATAATTATATATTACTGGATTGATATGGTCATTGTTGTTGGTATATGATGTTGGATAAGGCTCTTATTACAGGGGAGATGCTGCCCAAATTTACATAAACGAGCTACTAGTTTAAGTTGCGAACTTAGCCTTTACTAAACACTGATTTTGAATCTCTTTATGGTATGGTAGATTGAGTTGAGTTGTTTGAAGAATTGCTTGGAAGGTATTAATGACTCAATGGAATTAAGGTATGTTAAGGCTATCCATTCTATTCTTTTGGCATGATCCATATGATACAAACGAAACGTGCAAACGCAGAACTTTCATAAATGACTCTATTCATAGAAGTACTAAGGGTGCCTATGTTGTTGATTCCCCATGTGTCCTATTATTATATCTTCTGTTCATGGGTATCAGAAAAATACGTAAGTTGCTAAAATTTATCCGAAGGCATATTGATCTTATGACATTCCGAGAAATCTTACTTACTTACTTCATTATGCATTGCATTCAATATACATGTACATTGAACCATGACCAGATAACATTATATACGCGTATATTATATGTAAATGGGATATGGGGAAAGGTTATGACTTTGTATACGCACCACCACCTAATCAGCTAGTTTACGTTGATGATTTCGCCCACAGTGGATGAGATGATATGATGGGATACCCTCAGAGGCTTGATGATGTTATGTACGCATATACCTATGCATGGTATGATGCTTATACACACATGCATGACATTATAAATTTTTCATGATTCACAAAGCTATTCAGAATTACAGGTCGAGTTCTTTACTCCATGTTTCTTTCATGTCTTTTATATACTACTTTCATGCCTTACATACTTGGTAATTTATCTGTACTGACATTCCTTTTGCTTGGGGACGCTACGTTTTATGCCCGCAGGTCCCGATAGATAGGTTGAGAGTTCTCCTAGTAGGCTATCAGCTCAACAGAAGGTGTTTGTGTACTCTACTTGCTCCGGAGTTACCTATTTGGTCAGTATGATTTAAATATGTATTGATTGATATGGCGGGGCCCTGTCCCGACCTTTATGACATTTATATACTCTTAGAGGCTTGTAGATAAATATCATGTATATGGATACTTGTATGGCCTTATCGGCCTATGTTTTGAGTATACAAATGATCATGTCTGCCTTATAGGCCCGTATGTCACATGTATAAGTATCTATATGATGCTGGGTCATCCTATGTCTCGTATTACCTTATGTTTTATTCCTGTTATCTCATGACGTCCCTTCTAGCCTACTTACCCATGACGATATGATAAGAAAGATATGTTACATTGGTACTCGGTTGTGTAAGGCACCGGGTGCCCGTCGCGACCCTGCGGTTTGGGTCCTGACAAGTACTGAGAGAAAGGTTTCAAGAAGTACTCTCAGTTAATTTCTCTTCCCCTTGTGGCTGAACGAAATAATGACTTGCTTATGAGAAATCACGAAAATCGACCCACTGGATCTACACCATTTCCTAAAGTGGATGAGGTGTATTCTCATTATGCTAAGCGTGGAAAAGGTCATTGCCCTATTCGTGGTCGTGGTCAAGGAAGAAATTTTCCTAGTGCTAATCATTTCCCAAAGAAAAATAACTTCCAAAAGTGGAAAGGGAAAGATGAGAAGACGAACGCAAAGGGTACAGAAACTGAATGCTATCATTGCGGTGGAAAAGGGCATTGGAAAAATATTTGTCGCATATCAAAATATTTGGTTGAGCTTTATCAAGCATCTCTAAAGAATAAAGACGTTGAAGCTAATTTGTCTATGACAATGAATTTAACATCACCCACTTGGATGTGGCAGATTTCTTTGAGCACCCTGATGGAAAAATAAACCACATGATGTGATGGATCCATGGTTAAAAATGATTGAGTAGTTTGATTTTTATTTTTGCCTATTCGTGGTAGCTAATGAATAAACATCATGTAGTTTTTATTGCGCTTAATAATACTACTTATGTAGTTCTTAAAAATATATGTATTTCCGGAAAAATAAAATGAAGATTCAATATTTCACAAATCTCACAAACGAGGGGTAATATCTAATTAATTAGTATCCTAGTCTAAGTGATCTTTTAACGCTTTTGATTTTCCTTTCCGTTACTTTAATTCTCTTTAAGAAAAAGTTTACAAGCACCCTGGAACAACTTTTGTTACTTGACCCTCAATTCCCATCTTCCTTTGAAAAACAAAAAACTAGTACAACGGGACCTCAATTTTTTCATGTGCATGGATAAAATATTAGGAATAAAGAAAAGAGAAGCAGCTAAGTTTGTTTTTTTCTTACACGGATCGATTGTTTTTCATGCAATGTGTAGGAAAATGTAAATAACTTATACACGTAAATAATTTTGTTGTAGTTGTATTAGTCATATGTGTAATGTACTTATAATTGTATTATTTTTGCTATGTAATTATTTGTATCATAATTAGAATTTGCTCAAAATTGCATTAAAAGGTCACTATTGAATCATTGGTTTAACTTTATTTTTTTTCTTTTTCTCTAAAAATACTAATATCTATTTATATACTTCTTTTAGTATGTCAAACCATGGGAAGCAAATATGGATATCTCTCAAAGCAAACTTGGATCAAAGTTTAATTGTAAAAATATTTGCTTAATTGATTCATGTACGACACATACAATATTCAAAGAGAAGAAATATTTCTCTCATCTAAGTATGTGTAAGGTAGATGTTATAATAATTTCTGGTAGTAGTAATCTAATTGAAGGCTCCAGAAGAGCTACTATAACCTTTCCTAATGGAACAATACTTATCATAGAGAATGCAATGTTCTCCTCCAAGTCCAAGAGGAACTTGCTGAGTTTTAAAGATATCCGTCGAAATGAATTTTATATTGAGACAATAGATGAGAATAATCTTGAATATCTCATCATTACCAAGAATGTCTCTGGACAGTCAAGGGTTATTGAGAAGTTCCCGTCTTTATCTTGTGGCCTGTATTGGAGAAGAATTAGTACAATTGAGGCACATTCTATCTCAAACCAAAAGGTTATTAATTCCAATACTTTTATACTTTGGCATGATCGATAGGGACATCCTGGATCAATTATGATGCGACGAATTATAGAAAATTCAAATGGGCAGACATTAAAGAGTTTAAAGATTCTTTTAAATAATAAATTTTCTTGCACTTCTTGTTATCAAGGCAAGTTAATTATTAGACCATCACCAATAAAGGGTGATATTGAGTCCCCTACGTTCTTGGAACGTATACAAGGGGATATTTGTGGACCTGTTCACCCATCTAGTGGGTCGTTTAGATATTTTATGGTCTTAATAGATACATCTTCTAGAAGGTCTCATGTGTGCCTATTGTCATCTCGCAACCTGGCGTTTGCAAAATTAATGGCACAAATAATTCGATTACGGGCATAATTTCCCGATAATCCAATTAAGTCTATTCGACTTGATAATGCTGCTGAGTTTTCATCCCAAGCATTTAATGATTATTGCTTATCAATTAGGATAAAAGTGGAACATCCTATGGCTCATGTTCACACTCAAAATGCTCTTGGAGAGTCTTTGATTAAATGTCTGTAATTGATAGTAAGACCGTTACTTATGAAAATGAAATTACCCACTTCTGTTTGGGGTCATGTCATTTTGCATGTTGCAACGCTAGTTCGTCTTAGACTGATAAATTATCATAAATATTCCCCGTTGCAATTAGTTTTGGGTCATGAACCGAAAATATATCCCATTTAAGAATTTTTGGGTGCGCAGTATATGTGCCTGTAGCACAGCCATATCGCACCAAGATGGGTGCCCAAAGAAGGCTAGGAATATATGTTGGGTTTGAATCGCCCTCCATTATTCGCTACCTCGAAACATTAATGGGAGATTTATTCATTGCTCGATTTGCATATTGTCGATTCGATGAGGTCCCCAAAATTAGGGGGAGAAATTGATGAAATCAAACGGGAAATTTCATGCAAAAATCCATCAATGTCTCATCTTGATCCACGTGCCTCTATTTGTGAAAAAGAGGTGCAAAAGATTATTCATTTGTAGAAAATAGCAAATCAAATGCCAGACGCATTTAAGGATATAAAAAAGATAACGAAATCACATATCCCTGCAGAGAATGTCCCAATCCATATTGATATCCCTGTTAGACAATCTTCTAGTGTCATAGCTAATGAGTCAAAAGCACGCCTAAAGCGTGGCGGACCATTAGATTCTAAGGATCGAAATCCTAGAAAAAGTAAAATAAATGATCAAGATGACACTACGAATGAGTCTCATAAAAAAACCCATAATTTAACCAATCATGAGATTCATGAGGAAATCAATGAGAATGAGACTGAGACTCAAGAAAATAAGGAACCTATCAATAAACCCAATTGATATTGAGACAGATTTGAATCGATTGAATATAATGGTAGATTATGTATTTGCATATAATGTTGCATCTAGCATTATGCAAGATAATGAGGATCTTGAACCTCAATTTATTGGAGAATGTCGACAAAGACGTGATTGGCCAAAATGGCAAGAAGCAATCTAATCTGAGTTGGAATCACTTGCGAAACGTGAAGTTTTTGGGTTTGTAGTCCAAACACCTAATGGTGTTAAACCTGTTGGCTATAAATGTGTCTTTGTATGTAAAAGGAATGAGAAAAATGAGGTACAAAGATATAAGACACGCCTTGTTGCACAAAGATTTTCACAAAGGCCTGGTGTCGATTATGAAGAGACGTATTCTCCTGTTATGGATGCTATAACGTTCCGTTATCTTATTAGTTTTGCTGTCCATGAAATGCTTGACATGCATTTAATGGATGTGGTTACAGCCTACCTTTACAGCTCACTTGATAATGAGATATACATGAAAATTCTCGAGGGATTTAAAATGCCTGACACACATAATTCAAAGTCCCGGGAAATGTTTTCAATCAAATTGCAAAGATCTTTGTATGGTCTAAAGCAATCAGGAAGAATGTGGTATAACCGCCTTAATGAGTATTTATTAAAGGAAGGTTATATAAATGATGCGATTTGTCCATGTAGTTTTATAAAGAAAACAACATTGGAATTTGTTGTACTTGTTGTATATGTTGATGACATAAACCTTATTGGAACTCCTACAGAACTCCAAAAGGCAATTAATTATTTAAAGAAGGAAATCAAGATGAAAGATCTCGAAAAGAAAAAATTATGTCTTGGTTTGCAAATTGAACATTTGTCAAATGAGACTTTTGTTCATCAATCTGCCTACATAGAAAAGGTATTGAAATGGTTTTACATGGATGGAGCACATCCATTAAGTACTTCAATGATTGTTCGATCACTTGATGTGAATAATGACCTGTTCTGACCTCAAGAAAAGAATGAAGAACTTCTTGGTCCTGAAATACCATATCTTAGTGCAATTGGTGCACTAATGTATCTTGCTAACACTACAAGGACTGACATAACTTTTTTAGTTAATGTCTTAGCAAGGTATAGCTCTCCTCCTACAAGGAAACATTGGAATGGAATTAAACACATATTGCGATATCTAAAAGGGACTACCGATATGGGCTTATTTTATGGCAATGATTGCAGTCTCGATCTTGTTGGTTATGCTGATACTGTGTATTTATCTAACCCACACAAGGCTCGATCTCAAACAGGCTATGTATTTACATATGGAGGAACTGCAATATCTTAAATATCGACTAAGCAATCAATCGTGGCTACTTCATCTAATCATGCTGAGATAATTGCTATTCATGAAGCAAATCGAGAATGTGTATGGTTGAGGTCTATAATACACCTTATTCGAGACAAATGTGGTTTGAAGTGTGATAAACTACCCACAATTTTGTATGAAGACAATGCAGCATGCATAGCCAAATTAAAGGGAGGATTCATAAAAGGAGATAGGACAAAACACATTTCACCAAAGTTATTTTTCACACATGATCTTCAAAAGAATGGTGATATCAATGTGCAACAGATCCGTTCAAGTGATAATATGTCTGATTTGTTCATCAAATCTCTGCCGACATTAACCTTCAAGAAACTAGTGTACAAGATTGAGATGCGAAGGCTCAAGGATGTGAATTGATGCTCTTATCAGGGGGAGTTAATACACGGTGTATTCTTTTTTCCTTATAAGATTTTGTCCCACTGGGTTTTTCTTGCAAGTTTTTAATGAGGCAGCAAGCAATGCGTATTACATGATATGTGTACTCTTTTTCCTTCACTAGGATTTTTTCTTTCATAAGGTTTTTTCCTACCAAGGTTTTAACGAGGGCATTATATATGGACATCCAAGGGAGAGTATTATAAAATCTTGAATTATGGTAGATGTCCATAACCACCAAAGTGCTTAATGACATATTTATGTAGTGACCATTCCACTCAATAGTGGCTATTTCTCTCAATAATGGTCATTCCACTAAATAGTGGTCATTCCATTCACTATTTTACAATAGTGATTCTTCACTTTTTATGCCTATAAATGCCTTGTAATAGATAGGAAAGAACACACAATTTGAGGAAGAAATAAAATCTCTTCCTTTTCTCTATCTCCATTTCTTGTTCATATTTTACTAAATTTTTTTTATTTCATCACAACAACTATCTTATCTATTTATGTATGCGACACATCCTCTCGCAAACAAAAAGAAAAAAAGAAACCTATCCTACTCTCTTTTATCAGATACATCCTAACTTATATGGTACTATCAATAATAAAATACAAGGTTCTACGCTACAAAAAATGGTGTTTTTGTTTTAAATTTCATTTGATAAGATGTTTACGAAACAAAAAAGGGGGAGTATGCCATCCACCAAATCGATGATTGTTATTTGGGATAACAACCGGAGATTAATTGGCATAGTGGTCAATTTGAACGTACTTGGTACTTGGTAGCAAGTTATAAATATGGTCAGCTCTTAGATTTTACATTTTTTTTTTCCATAGACCTTAAATTTTACAAATTAAAGAAATGAGTTAGTTTCTTTAAAAGATCATTGTTTAAATGCAAAAATAACCAGGAAACAATCATTAGTGATACCACTATTAGAGTCGGTGACATAGTAAATTAAAGTAGGATCATCCTCAATCATAATCAAACAAATCATGCAACAAACGGATCCACCGAACCACACATCAAAGTTGAAAAGTTGAAAACATGGTCACTGATAAATACCTCCAAGTTGTTTCATAAAAAGAAAAACATCAAAAATTAAAAAACAATATGATAAGACATACAGTCATACCCTATATTTGTGCCACCTTTTAACCTGTACCTTATTTTAAAAATTATTGATTTGGTAGCCAGCTGACCAAAAATCCGTAATAATATAACAATCACACTCCTCGCAAAAGATATAAAACCTGCATCACGCATTAATTGCGTGAGATCTCCTCCTCTCTTCTCACCTTGAAGCTAAAACTTCGTGCTAATGTAGCATGGAGTTGTTTCACGTTGAAACTAAAACTTCATACTAATATAGCATGAAGTTGTTTCACATCGAAGCTAAAACTTCATGCTAATGCATGCTGAAATTATTTATCCTGCGGTCTACAGTTTTGTCATGAGTTTTATCCGAAACTTCATTCTAAATATGCTGAAGTTATTTAGTTCATTTGCTAAAATTTCAGACTAAACATGCTTAAGGTTTTTAGTTCATTTGCTAAAACTTTACACTAAACATGCTTAAGTTATTTAGTTCATTTGCTAAAATTTCAGACTAAACATGCTTAAGGTTTTTAGTTCATTTGCTAAAACTTTACACTAAACATGCTTAAGTTATTTAGTTCATTTGCTAAAACTTCAGACTAAACATGCTTAAGTTATTTAGTTCATTTGTTAAAATTTCAGAGTAAACATGCTTAAGTTTTTGTCTTGCCGTATGTAATTTTCTAATGAGTTTTTGCTAATGCATGCTAAAGTTATTTAGTTCATTTGTTAAAACTTCATACTAAAATATGCTGAGATTTTGCCCTGGAGTCTATAGTTTTGTCAATAGTCTTTTATTAAAGAAGGGTAAAATTGTCTTTTTAAAATATTTTTAACAAAAAAATGAGTACGGATACAGACGGAAAAAATAAAATGGGTATAAGTTAATCCATAAAATATTTACAGACTTTTTCTCCTTACATAGAACGCCAACAAATGGTATTAAAAGGGACCATGGGCTTCCTGCACTACACACACCTTTCAAAATATGGCTCTTCCCTTAGCACTTGCCGTGACAGTTTTTCTTATCTTTCTTGCTTACAATCTGTACCGCCGGCTGAAAGACAAGCTGCCGCCCGGTCCACGGCCATGGCCCATCATCGGAAATCTCTTCGACATAAAGCCGTTGAGGTTCCAGTGCTTCGCCGACTGGTCCCAAATATATGGTCCCATCTTCTCATTCTACCTGGGCTCACAGCTGAATGTGGTTGTGAATAATGCACAACTTGCTAAGGATGTTCTCAAAGATAATGACCAAAGTTTGGCTGATAGATTTAGGACTAAACCAATTGCAAATGTGAGCAGAAATGGGAGTGATTTGATTTGGGCTGATTATGGTCATCATTACGTGAAAGTTAGAAAACTCTGCAACCTTGAGCTTTTTACTCCTAAGAGACTTGAAGCTCTTAGACCTATTAGAGAAGATGAAGTCACTGCCATGATCCACAACATCTTTACAGACTCCACAAAGCCAGGTACGCTTTTCACTTTTCCCCCTTTTGTTTTAATGCCCATACTTGTGCGTAATAACTTCATTTCACTAAGATTACTTCTTGTCTGGAATTTCATAACCGATAGTTGGTTGGACGATTTAGCATCTTGATCATTTCATAACCCATAGTTGATGCGCATGCATTTTGTTTGGAGTAATTCATTATTAGTTTTGGAAAACAACACCGCGATTTAAGAGTGTGAAAACATAGATCGAAAATGTGTTGTTTTTCAAGAGTAATCTTTTGTAAGTATTACTCGCTCCCGTCCACTTTAAATAATTTTTTAGTATTTGTTTTTCATGGTTCATAATATTTGACTTCTTTCCAAAGTTGTCTTTCAAATAAATAACTTAGGAATAGTTTGTTATATTTTCAACGAGCAAATGAACGTTATCAATTTAATCGTAATTAATGCTAAAAAATAAATTTTTTTTAACATGTGTCACTTGGACCGGAGTGAATATTCTAAAACAATTCTTCGTCCTTATTAGAAAAAGTCAACATACGTGGTGGGAACAAGATGCTAAATCGTATTTCGCCACCGCTGATATAAATTCTGTATTATTTAATGGTATATAGATCTAGAATCATCAAGTGCAATTTGAAATAGAGAAATTCACCTTTAATTTGTTAGCCACATAAGTTTTCCAAACATGATTTCATAGCAAATTTTACATTTCACAATCAAAGGGTTAAGTTCTCTTCTTAGAAAAAGCAAAGAAAATAACAAACTACCTAGAACCTATACAGATGAAAATAAATTAAAGTTAGAGAACAAGATGAGTTAACAAGTGCTTTTGGGAAAGGCTTAGCTGATGTCCGCCACCCATGTGCTTGTATTTTTAAAGAACTTGTTGTATATAGTATATAGCCTCATTTACAATTTTAAAACAGTAAGAATCCAAAAATAATTACTATCATCTACCTTGAGTTGTCGAAAAAACAGTGTAATTACTTTTTGAAAAGGAATCCAAATTAAATGATTTAGAGAATATTTGTATATATAATTAAATAAGAGTTTAACTTTTATATGTGGACAATTTTTTCTCAAAAGTATTTTAAAAGTAGGTCAAAAACTAGTTGCTACTTAAAAATATTTTTTAAAATTAATTAGTTAAATAAAAATTATTTCTCACTAAAAATACTTTTTAAAAAAAATAATTTTTAAAATAAGTTAGATTTTAGAATTGACTATTAATCATAGAAACCGATGAGAATGGGACAAAAATGGACCCCCACAGCACAAGATTCTTTTAGCGACAAAAGTGTACTCCTTACAAAACCTGATTGGGCTTGAAGATGGGGCAAGGGCGGCAGGCAGCCTCTTTGAGCGTGTAGCAATCCCTAATTCCTAGAACATTCCTTTTCCCAAATCGTCTTATTAAATCGATTGAGCTTGATACGGAGTTTTGGTAAAACAAAGTTGGCACCTAAAGAATTAGGGTAGTACTTTTTAGAACATTTACAACTTGTTTGGATCTTGATACGTTAATATGTATTGCATCGTATTATTATTTTAAATATAATATTTATTTCGATTGTTACTTAAATTTTATTGTATCGTATCGTTAAATCTATTGTTAATGTAATAACGAAAAATATCAATTTATGGAACGACAGATTTGGTGTGGCGGTGTCGTTTCCTTTTTTTTCCTCTCATCTTGCCATTCCTTATTATTAAATAATTATATTTTATCATTTATCTTACTTTTTTATATAATAATTCTGCTTTATATCCTATTTTTTCTTAGTAATGTTGTAAGTTTATTTTTCATATTGTTGGTGCGTGACATCATGAAATGATGACAAACGATACAATCTATCAAAATATTGTATTAACCAAATAATACAACATAATACAATACAATGCACTATAAAACTACGTGTAACAACAATCAGATGTTAAAGTTGGCACACATCCGTGATACAAATTAAAAAGTAAGAAAAGGAAAATATGACTTAATTATGTTTTCTAAACAATTGGAGATCAAGTAGACCATGTTCAATTTGGAAGTGTGGTTAATTATTAGTTTTTCTCACGAGGAGAATAATCGATTGTCATTACTATTTTTGTTTGGTAAAACACAATATCACTTCATAGGCACTGCCACACTGAAGCTGGAAAGTTTGTACATATATAATGGCAAGTTTGATTTTCTGAAAAAGGTTCTTCCCTTTGAGTTTTAGTTGCATAATAAAAATCAATTAATTAAACTATATTAACAATGTAGTTTAATCAATAGTGGAGTAACAAGTTACTCTCCTACCTTGTTTTCGATTGTCAATCTACACTAACTAGAGTACAATGTTTTTAGCTAGCCCTTAAATAGCCTAATAGTGTAGGAAAGATTTTTACACTGTCAATATATTACACTATAACTGATATAAGTTCACGTTCTTAAAATATGAAGGCAATGTAGGTAATGTTATTCCCGGTCAATATTTCTGTATTTGTAAATATTAATCCTGCAAAATATAAGTTAA